>OZ012736.1:130009204-130166704 GCA_963859935.3 Lathyrus sativus | reverse complement strand
TTGTTGACAATCCAGAATTGAGTTCTTTCAGCTCTGAGCTTTGCATCATCAGAACAGACGTTCTTCAGATTGGAAGCTACAGTGTTGAATCTATTGATGAATCCTTTCCAGATGATGTCAGTTTTGTTTGCATCCATAGTTTCAGAGCATCTCTTCTGAAAAGTACCTAAAGACATATGTATTTCTTGCAAAAATGTTTGAAATAAATGATCAATATTAAGTCTGGGTGGTGGTTTAAGCAAGGTTTCCAGAGTCATATGTTTAGGTTTGGGAGTTGGTGGTAGCAGTGATTTTTGGATGGAAATCAGAGGAGGGGGATAATATGGAATGAAAGGAATTTCTGGTTTTTGAGGTAAGGATCTGTTTAAAGCATTAAGCAGATTAGGTTTTGGTCTTGTGCGTGGGCAAACATCATCAAAGGGTTCATTAGAGTATGGTATGAAAGCAGAGGTTGATGGTTTATCAGATGCAACTGTGTTATCAGATGCAGGTTGCAGAGCTGAAACAACAACTTTACCAGATGTAGCAGATATTGTTGCTAAGGATCCTTCATTGTTCATAGATTGAATATATGAAAGGATTACAGATGGAAGAGCCTGTCTGAGTTTTGGTTTCAGAGGTTTCAGGGGTTCAGAAGGTTCAACTCTATCATAAAAATCATTCAGTTTGAAACCATAAGATAAATTATGATAAAGAGAAGAAACTTGGGCACAAGATATACCAGATGATGATGGATTGGAAGTGGGAACAATCATCTCAGATGAAGGTGCAGGTGGAGGCAAAGGATCTGGAATAGGAGTTTTAGCAGGTATGGTTGATGCAGGTTCAGGTTCAGGTTCAGGTTGGTTCATATCAGAGTATTTGGATGGAGAGACAAGAAAATCTGGATGGATATCTGATTCAGATGAATTGGAGGATGTTGTAGGTGTACAAGAGGTAGAAGAGACTTGAAACACTGTTTTTAATGGAGTGATATCAAGAACTTCTGTCTTAGGGATATGAGTAGGTTCTGAAGGAGTATCAGATTGTTTGGATGGTGGTTCTGATGAAACAGGAGCAGAAGTTACTTTTGTGGGTTCAGAAGTAACAGGTGCAACAGGTTCAGAAGATGGAGTATTTGATGGTGGTATGACAGAGTCTTTTTCTGGTTGATCTTCTGTGGTTTGGTTTTCTGGATGTTCAGAAGTTTGTGGTTGATCAGAGTTTTGTTTATCAGAAGGTTGTTGTTGTTTTGATGACTGTGGTTCTGATGGTTGTGGTTCTGTTGGTTGTGGTTCTGTTGGTTGTGAATCTGATGGTGATGGACGTGGAATAAAGTGTTTGATGTGTATTTTGGGTTGAGGTGTTTTTGATACAGAAGTAGTGTTTTGTTTTTGAGGTGAGACAGAACTAGGGGCAGCAACAGAAGTTGTTTGAGTAACAGGTGGTTTTGGAACAGACTTAATAGTTGAATCATTAATAACAACATTTTTAGAAATAACAGAAGTCTTAGTACCTTTTAGTTTAATCCTCTTGGCAGATGCAGAGGCAGCTTCTTCAGAATCCTTTCTCTTTAAGAGATTCTTTGGCTTCTCAGCAATCTTAGCCTTCTTCTGGACAGGTTCAGATTCTGCTGCAGGCTGAGTCCTTTTCCTCTGAAGTGGTACTTCTTCTTCTTCTCCTGCATCTGGTAGTGGTTGTTTGACAAGCTGAAACACATTAGCTAGAACAGGTACTCCTTCCCTTTTGCATTCCTCTATATACATCAGTACTATATGTCTGGGTTCTTCAGCAAAGAATAGAGGAAAATCAGATACTGGAACCCTCTTATTCAAATCAGACATATTCAGCCTCTTTGGAGCAGTAGTGAGTTCATCTACAATCTTGAGTCTCAGAAGACTTTTAGCGTTCAGAGGCTTTCCCATAATAAACTCTAATTCCTCTGTAACCCCAGCATCGTACAGAGCAGCCACTAAACCATTTTCAGTGAGAAGATCTGAGATCAACCTTCCAAAAGGGATCCAAGTCCTGATCTTCTGGCCTTTTTCTTTTACAGATTCTCTAGATGCATTGATGTGATTCCACAGATGCATGAACAGAATGTAAGGAAGATCTACCTTGTTGCTCTGACTGAGGCAGTACATAAAATAGATCTGTTCATTGTTGACATAATCTGGGGAATTTGTTGACTTCCTGTGATGTATGCATCCCATGAAGATCTTGGCCCAGATCTTGTAATCAGGCTTCAGATCTTTGAATCTGTTAGAAGCTTGTCCAGCAGTCATAACTTCCTCATAAACCTCTTCCATATCCACACGCCCAGCTAGCAAGTGGGAAACACCATCTGCTTCTTCATAACCAATCAATCTTCTTATCAGATCCTCTGTGATGATAATCTCTTTTCCCAGCACATATGATAAAATAAACTTGGGATACACAGATGCATGAATCCAGAATTCCTTCACAAGTAGAGGGTAAACTGGTCCAAACAACCTATCAAAGTATTTCACCCATCCTTGAGCTCTAACAATGGAGCGAAAATCAAACCCATTATCAGTCAGAGAGTCAAATTCAACCATAGATTCACACAGGACTTCTAGTTTATCAACAGGTGTGAGAAGAGTTCTCTTGGGAGGAGAATATGGAGCAGCACCTAAGTTATCTGAAGTCACAACAGCCATTGTAGATTGAAACTGAGCAGTTGTTGATGAAGAAGACGCCATTGAAGAATGCTTTTTCAAACACTTAGGTTTTTGGTTTTTATGCAGAGAGAACAAGAGATGAAAACGCATGTAAATTCTGAGAGTGAAAAGTGTGAAAGTGAATACACAACAAGTATTTATACTAAACACTCAGGCACATCAAAAGTCAGGAAAAAACGCACGTTTGAGCAAGCATTAAATGAAGAGAATAAAATCATTTCAAACAATAAATGCTTCTGACAATTTTGGGGGGAAAACCAAGATATTTACTATTCAAATTTCACCTCAAACGTCTCTTTAGTTATGTACACGCCACCTCTTCAGATTTTGTGTGACACGTGTTTACTTGCATGCTGTTCTGAATTCTCTCAAGAAATGAAACGTTAGCCAACGTTCAGATCCTCTAAAGATGGTTAGTTCAGAGTTTCACATCAGAAAAAATTAATCAGAATAGAATAAATACACAGAAGAAATACTTCAGATGAATTAAGCATTTTTGCATCTGTAACAATTTGCTTCTGATAAATATCATTCTGGACAAAAATCCATACCAATATTTTTCAGAATAAAATTGAATCTATCTTCAACAAGGGGTTTTGTAAAAATATCTGCCCATTGATGATCTGTATCAACAAAGGCTAAGTTTATGATTCCCTTCTGAACATAGTCTCTGATGAAATGATTCTTAATTTCTATATGTTTTGCCTTAGAATGTAAAATGGGATTCTTGGACAAACATATAGCAGAAGTATTATCACAAAAGATAGAAATGTTACTCTTAAAAATTTGATAATCTTCTAGTTGACTTTTCATCCAGAGCATCTGCGTGCTACATCCAGCAGCAGCAATGTATTCAGCCTCTGTGGTTGAAAGTGCAATTGTGGCTTGCTTCTTGCTGTACCAGGAGATTAGATTTCTTCCTAGAAATTGACAACTTCCAGAAGTACTTTTTCTTTCCACTCTGTCTCCAGCATAGTCAGCATCACAGAATCCAACTAATTTGAAATCATCAGATTTTCTGTAACACAAACCCACATTAGAAGTACCTTTCAGATACCTTAGAATCCTCTTGACAGCTGTCAAGTGTGATTCTCTAGGATCTGATTGGAATCTAGCACACAGACAAACACTGAACAATATGTCAGGTCTAGAAGCAGTAAGATAAAGAAGAGAGCCAATCATACCTCTATAGAGCTTCTGGTCTACTTTCTTACTTACCTCTTCTTTGCCAAGTGAGTTAGTAGGATGCATTGGAGTCTTTGCCAACTTGCTGTCAGACATGTTGAATTTCTTCAGAAGTTCTTTAACATACTTTGTCTGATGTATGTAGGTGCATTCTGGAGTTTGATTAACTTGGATTCCTAGAAAGAATCTGAGTTCTCCCATCATGCTCATTTCAAATTCTGCCTGCATACATGTAGCAAACTCCTTTCCAAGCATAATATTTGTTGATCCAAAAATAATATCATATACATAAATTTGGCAAATAAGAAGATCTTTCTTTATTGTTTTACAGAATAAAGTTGTATCCACTTTGCCTCTGATGAAATTCTTCTCCAGAAGAAAATTACTCAATCTCTCATACCAAGATCTGGGAGCTTGTTTTAATCCATATAGAGATTTCTTTAATTTGAATACATGATCTGGAAATTTTTCATTTTCAAAACCAGGAGGTTGGTGGACATAAACTTCTTCTTCTATAATACCATTAAGAAAGGCACTTTTAACATCCATCTGATACAGAGTGATGTTATTCTGTGCAGCAAAGGAAATAAGAAGGCGTATAGATTCTAACCTTGCCACTGGAGCATATGTCTCAGTATAATCAATACCTTCTTGCTGACTGTACCCTTGAGCAACCAGCCTTGCCTTATTCCTCTCAACTTCTCCTTTCTCATTTAGCTTATTTCTGAAGACCCATTTTGTACCAATAATATTGAATCCTTGAGGTCTTTGAACTAGATCCCATACATCATTTCTGCTGAATTGGTTTAGTTCTTCTTGCATAGCAATAATCCAATCATTGTCTTGCAGAGCTTCTTCTACAGAAGATGGTTCAATTTCTGACACTAGTCCAAATAGTGATGCTTCAGATGATCTTAGAAAGGATCTTGTTCTGATGGGATCATCCTTCTTTCCAATAATGACATCCTCTGGATGAGAAGCTTTAATTCTGGATGATGATCCTCTGATAGTTGACTCTTCAGAAATATTTAGATTATTCATCTGAGAAGTTAAGGGAGTAGCATCTGGAGTTGCTTCTGGTTCCTTCACTTGAAGTTTGTCTGCTTCTGGAACTTCAGAGTCAATAAAGACTACTTCCCTATCTGCAGAGTTATCAACCTACTTTGGCTTTTCAGAGCCAAGCTTATCATCAAATCTGACATGAATGGATTCTTCCACAATCTCTGTCTCAGTGTTGTATACTCTGTAGCCTTTAGAGCGTTCAGAATATCCAAGCATGAAACACTTCTGTGCTTTGGAATCAAACTTGCCCAGATTTTCCTTAGTGTTTAACATATAACAAATACATCCAAAAGGATGAAAATATGAAATGTTGGGCTTTTTGTTCTTCCACAATTCATAAGGAGTCTTCTTCAGAAGAGGTCTAACAGACACTCTGTTCTGAATGTAGCATGCTGTATTGATTGCTTCTGCCCAAAAATGTTTTGCCAGATTTGTCTCATTGATCATGGTTCTGGCCATTTCTTGCAAAGTTCTATTTTTCCTTTCTACAACCCCATTCTGTTGTGGAGTTCTAGGACAGGAAAAATCATGAGCAATGCCATTTTTAGAAAAATATTTTTCAAAATATTTATTTTCAAATTCACCACCATGATCACTTCTGACTTTTATAATTTTGAAATTCTTTTCATTCTGGACTTGCTTGCAGAAGTCAAAGAACACAGAATGTGACTCATCCTTGTGTTTTAAGAACTTTACCCATGTCCATCTGCTAAAGTCATCAACAATGACCAATCCATACTTCTTGCCTCTGATGGATGCAGTTTTCACTGGTCCAAACAGATCAATATGAAGTAGTTCTAATGGTTTAGAAGTAGAAACAACATTTTTTGATTTGAAAGATGTTTTTGAAAACTTCCCTTTCTGGCATGCTTCACAAAGAGCATCTGAAGTGAACTTCAGATTAGGGAGTCCTCTGACAAGATTAAGTTTATTAATCTGAGATATACGTCTCATATTAATATGGCCCAATCTTCTGTGCCAGACCCATTGCTCTTCATTAACAGACAAGAGGCATTTAACATTTTGAACTTTAAGTTCTGAAAGATTTATTTTATAAATGTTGTTTTTCCTCTTACCACTAAATAGGATAGAGCCATCCTTCTGACTAATAGCTTTACAACATTTTTGATTAAAGGTAATATCATAACCATTGTCACTTAATTGACTTATGGACAATAAGTTATGCTTTAACCCTTCAACAAGTAAAACATTAGTAATAGAGGGAAGTTTACCATTTCCAATAGTGCCAGATCCAATGATCTTGCCCTTCTGGTTCCCTCCAAACTTCACGTCACCTCCAGATCTAAGTTCCAGGCTTTGGAACATAGACTTTTCTCCTGTCATGTGTCGTGAGCATCCAGAGTCCAGGTACCATGATTGGTGTCCTGACCTTGCTGCTAAGAACATCTACAACAGGAATTATTTTGTTTTTAGGTACCCAGATCTTCTTGGGTCCTTTGGGGTTAGTTGGTTTGTAGGTTTGCCTAAACTTCTGTTTTACAACATAATGTTTATTCTGGCTTGCCTTGGGTTTAAACACATAAGTATTCTTCTCAGAGCTTGTGTGTTTAATGTCATTCAAGTGACCAAATTTGAATTGAGAATACAGAGGTGTCTTCCTGATGAAAAGTTTGTCAACAGGTTTTGGATTGCTTCTAGATGAAGATTCATATCCAATGCCTCTTCTGTTGTTTCCACTAACACCATAGATCATGGAAGCCATCTTGCTTCTGTCTATGCTCTTAGTGAGAAATCTCTGAAAACTGGAGTCATATTTTTCTAAAATGTTTTCACATGACTTGGTCTCAGATTCAGATTCTTGTTGAGTTATTTCAAAGTCATTTTTGATTTTCAAATTTATTTCTTTTTGCTCAACAAGTTCTGTTTTCAGAAGATCAATCTCAGATTCAAGATTGCTTTTCAGCTTCTTGTATTTGAGTTTGATGTTGTTATAACTTTTAAGAACTTCTGTTAAAACTTTAATGAGTTCTTCTTTGGTAAGTTTAGCCATTACCTCTTCTGCATCATCATCAGATTCAGATTCTGATTAATATCCTGAGGTACCTTCCTCTTGATCCTCTGTGCTAGCCATCAGTGCAACGTTTGCACATTCTTCTTCTGATTCAGAAGATGATTCACATTCATCTGAGTCATCCCATGTTGCCATCAGAACCTTCTTCTTTTTGTTGAACTTCTTCTTGGGTTTTTCTTTCTGAAGTTTGGGGCAATCATTTTTGTAGTGCCCAGGTTCTTTGCATTCATAGCACACAACTTCTTTCTTGGCAGATCTTCTGTGACTAGAAGATTCCTTTCTGTTATCAGATCTTCTGAAGTTGTTGAACTTCCTTCCCTTGTGCTTCCAGAGTTTGTTAATCCTTCTGGACAATATGGATAACTCATCTTCTTCTTCAGAAGAAGATTCTTCAGAGCTTTCTTGAATGACCTGCAAAGCTTTAGCAGTTTTGTTAGATTTTAATGCAACAGATTTACCTTTATCTTTTTTCTGAGGTTCATCTTCCTCAAGCTCAATCTCATGGCTCCTTAGTGAGCTGATGAGTTCTTCTAGAGAGATCTTGTTCAGATCTTTGGCCATCTTCAGGGTAGTCACCATAGGTCTCCATCTGATAGGCAGACTTCTGATGATTTTCTTTACATGATCTGACGTAGAATATCCCTTGTCCAGAACTTTCAGCCCAACAGTGAGTATCTGAAATCTGGAGAACATGGCTTCAACAGATTCAGAGTCTTCCATTTTGAAAGCCTCATACTTCTGGATCAGAGCCAGAGCTTTTGTCTCCTTTACTTGAGAATTTCCCTCATGTGTCATTTTTAGGGATTCAAACATATCAAAAGCAGTCTCCCTGTTTGTAATTTTCTCATACTCTGTATGTGAAATAGCATTCAGTAATATAGTCTTGGCTTTATGGTGATTTCTGAAGTCTTTCTTCTGAGCATCTGTCATAGATTTTCTGTCAATCTTTTTGCCATCCCCATCTGTGGGATGTACATATCCATCTATGACAAGATCCCATAGATCAGCATCATATCCTAGGAAAAAACTCTCAATTCTGTCTTTCCAGTAGTCAAATTTCTCCCCATCAAACATTGGGGGTTTGGTGCTGATCCTATCCCTCTCTTCATATTTATTGTTAATATTGGACATTGAATTATCAGCCATGATAACAAATAAATATAAATATCAAAGTATATCTCTCTGGATCTTTACTGACACTGTTAAGTGGTAGCACACTTAGAACCTGAGCTCTGATGCCAACTGAAGGTGAGATAATACTTAGAAGGGGGGGTTGAATAAGTATGAAAAATTAAGACTTGAAAATAATCACACAATTATTTTTATCCTGGTTCGTTTAAACAACTACTCCAGTCCACCCTTCCTAGAGTGATTTGCCTTTCTCAACAAGGACTTAATCCACTATTAAATCAAACTGATTACAATAGTAACACTTAAGAACAACAGTTCTTAGTCTTCTCAAGAGCTACTGATTCCAACTAAATCCTCTTAAGGAATAACCTTTACAATCAATGTAAATTAAATACAAGAGTATTAATGCTTCTATAAAGCTTTTATCACAACAGTGATTTTTCTCTTAAGTTTAAGTACAATAAGATTCTAAGAAGAATATGAAAATAATGAGAGCTTAGAATAATATGATTTCTTTTCAGCAAATTGTGTAACTGAAGAAAGTGGTGAAGTTCTCCTTTTATAGGCAGCTGATCCAATGAAGCTGAGCGTTGAAAAGAGAGTCCCAAAAGGTCTGAGCCTTTTTGTCTTCACATCAAGTGACTTTTCCTAGAAGTAGATGGCACAGAAAAATCCTTTTTGTCTGTGTAAGTGTGTCTAGCACAAATAAGGAAAGAGACGTTGAATAACTCCAACAGATATATTCTTGAAAATTACTTCTTCAGTTTTCAGCAAGTTCTTCAGATGGATCAGAGTCTTCTAATGAGATTCAGAACTATGCTGTATCAGAGTCTTCTGCAGCAGATGTGCTTTCAGCGTGTTGATCATCAGAGCATTTTTGACACAGAACTTCAGTACTTGGCAGCGTTGGTACTTTCAGAAACTTCTGTAGACTAATGATTTGAGAAACTCTTCAATCAATATTCTTCTATGCTTCAGATGCTTCTGATTATCTTCAGATGCTTCTGACTCAGAATGTTCTGGAGCTTCTTGCTTCAGATCCTTCTGGAGACTACGCTCAGGATCTTTTGTAAGGAGCAAACAGATTCATCTGTAAGGTGCATCTGGCGCTTCAGAGTCAGAATAACTTCTTGTATTCAAAACAAATTTGCTTCTAGAGAGTTAATATTATTTCAATCTGCAGTAAAACTCTCAAACAAATTTTAGAGTATATAATTCTTAAATATAAATTTCCTAACAGTTATCATCAAAACAAAGAGTTATTATTAAGAACCAATCTGTGTTCTAACATGTTTTTTGTATTTCGCCGTAATAATAATTAAATGTCACCTCTATCAACACATAACTTGTAATAAAAACGTTATAAAAAACATAATAAAAATGAATAACTATTTGTGGTAAGTGAAATCAAAATTGTTACCCATGTTAACGAGTTTTTTGTGTAATTCACTGTCTTTAATCTCACGCATGAAGTTTTGCACAATGTCTCTAATGCGGTAGACATGT
Source organism: Lathyrus sativus (assembly GCA_963859935.3). Taxonomy (NCBI): domain Eukaryota; kingdom Viridiplantae; phylum Streptophyta; class Magnoliopsida; order Fabales; family Fabaceae; genus Lathyrus; species Lathyrus sativus. The sequence continues at coordinate 130,157,107 of OZ012736.1, read as the reverse complement.
GAAGATGGTGGATGTTGCCATCTGTTTTTAGGATCTTTATATGCACTCTTAATCGATTCATGTATGTCTGATATTAGACACAAATTAGCCTGCAGTGTCACGTGTATTCTCAAATTCCTAAGAAAGAAACTTCAAGCATCCTTTGTCTCACCTTCAACTAATGTGGAAGCTATTGAGAAAATATTGTCGTTTCCATTCTGTTCCACAACCAACAACAAAGTCCTTCTATACTTGTCATACAACCATGTTCCGTCAACTTCCACAATAGGCTTACAATAAGCGAAACCGTGTATACATGGTTGAAACGTCCAAAAAAGACGATGGAAGATCCTCTTGTCACATAATTGCAGTTTATTGTATGAAATCGTAGGCAAGGTTTGCAATTCTATAATAGTACTAGGAAGATTGGTTTTCATTATCAATAACTATTATAAAAGGTCGTTGTAAAATGCCTCCAAATTTTCATACAGTGATTCCATATCCTTACACTTTGATCTCACGGATGAGCATCGTCTAAACCAAATTTTTTTCATCCAAGATCTTGATGGTATGGATATAAAGCTAAATGCAATTAAATTAAAAAAATTATTACAAATATTTTTGAAAAATATTATATTATTAAAATAACATATTTATTATTATATTAATTAAAAAATAACATAAAGCAATTTAATAAAATAAAACGAATAAAAAATTAAAAAAATATTATGCCCTTGGACCATTGAAAGTCCGAGCCCCATCTGTTTAAAACTCGCTTCAAGTCCTTGACCAATGAATATACCAGCATGTTCAAAAAAGAGGACATTTTGAAAAGAAAAAAAGATATAGTGAAAAATGAATTTAAGAAGTGGGGTATTATAGGCAGGAAAAGAAAAAAAAAGTCCAATTATCAAGTGTGAGATGAATACACTATAAGCGTTTTATATACCTATGATGTGGTTGCAGAATTATTATCCTTATATGTATATATCTGGCAAATTAGTCATATAACTCCAATGGTGATTAAACTCCTCAATAATTATTACAGCAATCAATCCTTGGTTTAAAATAAAAAGGTTAAATATTGGGAGAGATGGAAAATTTGATTTTATTCCCATCAAGGTTAGAAAGTGTCTCCTTGTCTCTATTCTATGCAAATTTAAGACAAATAAAGCTGGTTTTTTTCTGATGGATTAATTTCTTCTTCAGTTTGTCGAGAGAAATCTGTTTTCTGTAAAATCAAATGCTTTCTCTGCGCCTGCTACTCCTTCAGCTCTCAACCAGAAAACCGTCATTTTAATTCCTTCTATATTATTATTGCTTTTGTGTGGAATATGTTTCTATAAATTGACCGGATATAAGGAAAGTCTCCAACACCTATTTCAACCCGCATTAATTTATATTATGATATCAGATATAGCATATTGATAATGTTCAGCTACCATGCATCATGCATGCTTGTTTAGGACAGAGTTTTGGTAACATCAAATGATATCATGCATTCGTTTTAAGATAAGATAAACAACAGGGTTTCATTTTAAAATATAATATCAGTGCTTACGGTTTAAACAATAAAAGTAAGTTATATTAAAAATGGGAAATCCTATTTTAACATTCTAAATTAGAACCCTTCACCACAAACAATGAGGAGTAGAGCTTCCAACAACTATGTCTTTAGCCACTACTTCTAGACTTTTGAGGATTGTTCCAATTCAATAATCATGGGTAATGACTACGTAAAGACATTAGTTAAAGAAAATTTTACACAAATAATAATTTTTTTCAAAATTTAATTTGTAACAATCCGTGCGTATGCACGAGTTCGAGTATATTTTGCACATTTTTTACGATCAATATATGTTATTAAAAAATTAATATAATTTGTATAGGAAAAAAATAATACACTTAATATATATTACATTTTCATACTAGAGAAAAATAAAACAATAAAGAAAGAACTAAAATTGAGTATTTAGTGATATATTATCACATTATTAAAAAAAACTAACTATTACTAAATACAAAAAGGTAAACCTAATTATTTCTCCACTTTCAAATCTAGGAGTCTTTGACACAAATGCTATTATGTTGAAATTAAATGTCTCAAGTACCACCTTGGAAAGGAAAAAAAGTCACAAATGTCACATTTTTTTCCTTCTTTCTTCTAGTGAGTTTTTTATTATTTTTTCTCTGCACCCTATATCTTGGATGGCAGACGTTGGGATTCGCTATCCAGGATAGAGCAACTTTTTTTTTTCGTTTGATTTTTTAAATTGTTTTAAATTACTTTTTTAATATTTAAATTAATAAAAAATTATTTAATAATATTTTTTTTCAATTTTAAAAAAATATTTAATAATGAATTGTTATTAAATATTCAAATTTATTAAATTTCATTGTTTAATAATTAAATTTTCTCCTAATATCTTATTTTCCCGTCAAAATTATATTTTAATATTTTTTTTCATCTGATCTTTTATAAATAGAGGTGTCTAAGACATGAAAATATAATTTTTCTGTCTTTGTCTATTTGTTTCATCTATTTCATAATCATGTGTTGTGTAGTGTATTATTTTTTTTAAACAGATAAACATGTGAGGCTTTGTTTAAATCCACAATGAAAGTTCAGACAATTGGTTTTGGTCATCAACGCAGGATTTCGGCAGCTGGGTGGTCCAATTTGATGTGTTAGGAAAATTGAATATTATTGTTCATACATAACTCTGACTGATGCTTGCCCAAATGATACCTACCTTCATTATTGGGATCGTGTAGAAAATGATGAGGATGTCCAATGTATGTTTTTCATACACAGTGGGGAAGTTAGCAGGGGTGTTGAAGATGATCAACTGGTCTTAGCTGTTGTCGTTTAATATGTTAATATGATTAATTGTATTTTATTGTTTATCTGTTGTAATGTTATCAGAAGTTAGTGTTTTGTTGTATTAGTCATTGTGTTTTATATTTATTTTGAAGTCTTTGTTATGTTGTCATCGTATATGTGTTGTAGCTAGAATTGTTTAGCTCTAAATAAAAGTTGTTGTTGTTATTGGAAAAGGAATACATGATATTCTAAAATATAAGGACGATTCAAAGAAATAAAACTTCTCACACAACTGACTAGAAGGTCCATCCTTGTTTGGACATTTTCTGCGTATATGGCCGATTTCGTGACAAATTCCACACCTCTTTTTTTTCTCTTTTCTTTTTCAACGTTGTCCATTTCAGTTCTAATCTGGCTACTGTTTGGACGATCTTTCTTTTTCCTCCGCATGCTGTCATTGTGGTAAAGAGTGTCACCTTCGTATTCCGGCCAAGTTGTTTCATTAGGGATCCCGAGAAACCTCTCCTTGTAGTCCTTAAAGATGTTAACAACTTTGAACACATTAGCTATATGCACAGGATAGTCATGTCTAATGCTTGAACACATTGTAATAACATGTGAGCAAGGGACACAGAAAGTTTGAAATCTTCCACATTCACATGTCTGGTTCCTGAGGTTGACGTTGAAATGAGTAGTCGTTTTACCATCATTATGATTCACTGTTTCTTGGGCTAGAAAGCAGAACCCATGACGATCAAATTGCATAACGTTGTGGCTATTTTCTTTGATTACCACTTCCTAAATACCCTTCATGTAATTATTAGTATACACTTGTCCAGAACCCAACATTTTAGTTCATTCATGTCCCCTTTTCTCGAATAGTGTGCCTAACCTATAGTATGTTGATTTTAACAAAGTTGTAATCTGTAGGTTACGTGTGACCTTCAAAACTGAGTTCATTGATTCAGCGAGGTTGGAAGTCATATGGCCCCATCGTTTCCCTCCATCAAACGCTCTAGTCCATTTATCTCTAGGAATGTTGTCTACCCATTATAATGCTTTTATGTTAGCTTTACGTATCTATCCTCTGTAGTATTCGTATGTAGACTCATTTAATGCATATCCTGAGTTTGAAAAAAAGAAATATAGATTAGTATATAAAAGTTATTGCTAGATGTCTAAACAAAGATAAGTTCAGGAAAATACCCATGTTAAAAACTTTTTTGCGAAGTTCCTTGTCTCAAATTTCCCTCATGAAATTTTGCGTTATGTGTCTGATGAAATAAATGTGCCTGATGCCAACCATTATCTGGATTATTATAGGCACTCTTTATTGACTCGCGTCAATCTGAGATCAAACATAGGTCGGGTTTGGGTGTAACGTGCATTCTAAGATTTGTCAAGAAAAAACTCCAAGCATCACCTGTTTCACCCTCTACTAATGCAAAAGCTATTGGAAATATATTCCTATTACTGTCTTGTGCAACATCCATTAACAAAGTTCCCCTGTACTTTCCATATAACAATGTGCCATCTACTTGAACTACCAGTTTGAAGAATGCGAAACCCTTGATGCTTGGTTGGAAAGCCCAAAATAGACAGTGGAAAATTCTAACACCACTGATTTGTGTCCCCTCGTTTGACCACACAGGAAGGGTTTCTAAGTCTATTATAGTACCGGGTAGAAATGTTTTCATTACAAACAAACATTATGGTAGATCGTTGTATGAACTCTCCCAGTTTCCATAAATAGAAGTGATAACCTTGTTCTTTGAAATCCATGCCTTCTTGTAAGAAATTGTGTAGTTGAATTTCTCACGGATATGAGTGATAATGTGTTTCACTTTTAGTGAAGCATCACTGTTAATTAAAGATTTGATATTGTCACATATTAGACGAGTAAGTATCAGTTGGTTAAAGGAAATATTACAACAAAATGTCGTTTATGAAAATTCCTCACATGAAGAACGTATTTTATATGCAAGGACTTAATTGATATTATGCATTGCACTTACCTTGTTCCCTGACAAAGGAGTCAAACATGTTCATAGTATGTGGACACAACTTCTTGGGAATTTGAAAGAATATGGTGAACCTAGTTAGGGATCAGCTATGTTGGCATTTCTATTTAGAGAAATGTGTAAAACAGTTGAAGTTGGTGTTAATGGAATGATGGGATGTGTTATTCTGCTTTAAGCATGGTGGGTTTACACGAATTTCATGCCTTGCTTGGAATGAGTTTCATGACTTGTTGCAAATCGTGCTTAGTCTTTGATATCATTTTAACCAATTCTTGATGTACTTAATGGCTTGGTTCTATTTCACTTAGGAATCTTCTTTCATCTCTTTCAACCTTGTCTATTTGAGTTTGTTGATTTTGATTGTTGACTCGATTGATCATTTGAAACTTATATAAACATTCTTGAGCTTTTTGTGCATGTTGAAGAGGCAGCGGACCTTCTCCGTTAGGTACCACTTAAGTCTCAAGGTTATCTCCCTTTCATGTCTCATTCTAAGATTTTATTAACGCATACTAAGTACGTCTGAAGTCTTACCTTGAAGTAAGCTATGTTTGTGCATCTTGGTATTTAGATGGTTATATTGAGGCTGTAAAACTGGCTTGATGCTTTGAATCTCTGATGTTAAGTTTGAGACCATGTTGCTGAGGACATGAGACTTGCTTAAGGTTTAACATATTTGCTTGTAACTTGTTGTTGTTTGAGGAGTCTTTCCTCTTGTGGTGTATGTTTGGTTTGTGAGCCAATTAAATTGATGCTTTGGCGTCATCTGCTACCATTTCGTCATACTTTGTGATGAACGAGGAGTCACTCAGTTTTTTCCTTAGCTGAGATCATGACATCGTTCATTTTTGGTTGAGAATGAAGAGTCACTTAGTTTGGTTCCTTAGCTAAGATCACGACATCGTTCTGGTGATAATTGTTTAACATAATGTTTACTTGTGTGTACTCACTTGATCTTTCAGGATCCCTAACTCGATTCAAATTCTAATTAAGGTTGAAGTAGTCGAGGCATTAGGTTTTCAATCCTTTGCGTGGAAATATTAGGAGTTGGTTTCCCCTTGATTATTTTCTTTCCCGCCTTTACACTCTTTCGTACACGAATTCAAACCTCGATTCACATTGAATATTTTCTTCAAATCAAATCAAAATACTTAACCATACTTAAACATAATTTTGATAAAGATGAAAAGGGAGTTGGAATGGAGTCTTTGATTTCTCTCCTCAATTGTTTGGGCCCGATGAGCCTTTCTTAGGCTCAGACAATTGTCTTCAATAAAATTTCTAATCTGATAAACAAAGTCAAATATTTTTTTCTTAAACACTTAGATGAAAAACAGAGAGAGTCAAGCCTTTGATTCACTTTCCCGATTACTTGGACTCGAAGAGCCTTTCTTAAGCCTTGAGTAATCGTCATTCATAAACTACTCTAACTATATCAAAGCTCTTTCATAATATAAGATGAAAAAGAGAGAGAGTCAAGCCTTTGACTCACTTTCCCGATTACTTGGGCTCAAGGAGCCTTTCTTAAGTTTCAAGTAATCCTCATCCGTTTAAAATACTTTAACTATCTTCCAAAACGCTTTCCAAATACAACCTCCTCTCGAGATGGAAAAGAAAGAGAGTCAAGCCTTTGACTCACTTTCCTGATTACTTGGGCCCGAGGAGCTTTTCTTAAGCTTTAGGTAATCGTCACCTCGAGCAAAACATCCAATATGACAAACTCTCTTTTCTCGCCCCCGTGCGATTGAAACCTCCCAAGACACTAATTCCTCACCCTCGCGCGATCTATAACTCAAACAACTTTCCCAAAGAACATTGTTTTTTTCATTCTTCCGCACATATGAACTAGTGCTTCAGCCCCCCTAACGAGCAGACAAGCCAATGTTTAGCAGTTAAAATGCGACCTAAACCCTTGTTAGCTTCATACACAATCCATCCAACCGTAGTCTTCCTAAATACGGACGCTCTGATTTCTCATTTATCAATGAGAATACGTAGGCATGAGATTGCGAGATCCTAGCAAGCTACCTTCCCTCCATCTTTCGTTTACACAAACCTTTACCCGTAGTCCCACGAACTACAATGCTCTGAATTTCCCATTGCACGAGGGAGTACGTAGGCACAATGGCCCCAATCCTTGGTGAGCACCCTATCTTAAAACCACCCATTTCCCCATAGTAAGCAAATTCTTTGGAAGATAAACAAATTTAGCTAATTTCCCTCTCGAATCAATCAAGAGGTTCCCGTTGAGTACAATGGACATAGAGGGTGCTAATAGCTTCCCTCTTGCGTAATAGACTCCCGAACCTAGAATTTGGTTACGATGACCATGTTCTTATCTCTTTAAAGGTTTTATCGATATTTTCGTATTCCTTCCTTGGAATGAATAAAGTTTGATGGCGACTCTGTTCGAACGTTTTTTCTGCGACCATCGCAAGGATTGTATTTTTCGAGGTACGACACCAAGTCATCAAAGAAACAAGTTTCATAATCTTTACCCTAATCACAAAGGAGGAATGGGCAACTAAACTCCTCCTAAATTCTATTGACAAGGAGGATAGAAAGGAATGAAGAAGAGGCCCTCGTTTAGCCGTGAAAAAAAGAACCCTTTGTATGCTCTTATATTGGACATAAGGATCCCGAAGTCTTTGTAGAAGCCTCCAATGCTCTACATTTACAACATAAATGGAGACCTGAATGAGTAAATTTAGCATGTGGATAATTGACTAGACCACTACCACGCCAATAGAGATGTAAAGTGCAAGCTCTTTGCACAAACCTTAACCAAATCTCTCCAAGCCTAGTATAAGTCCCTATTTGACAGAAGTGTAGATTCTTAGTCTATCATGTGCGAGGCTTTCACCACCTATTTCACCACTAAGAAAATACAAATAACCACCATGGTTGTTCTTAGTGGGGCCATGCAAGGTAAAAAGGAAACCTGATGTGCATATATCAACAGTTTCATTAAGGTGACGATAGCTTTTGGAGGCTTGGATGAGAGCTTAAATTGATGTATCTTTGAGAAGGTGCTTAGATCAAATTGTGCATTATAGGAGATGTTATGGCACAAGAAGGCCCACGACCCTATGAACTTACTAAGTAGGCCAGAACGCTACATAAACTATAAAGAAAAATCATTGGTTGATGGAGGTAGCTGGGTATCAAGAAACATTGGATCTATTCAGGCGTCACACAAGGATTTTGGGGGGTCGAAAGAGGAAAGTGAGTGTCGACCCTGTTTAAGGTTTGACTTATACACTCCATTGAACATTTTGCGGGGAAGGATCTTGAAGAATTGCACAAATACGGAATTTTGCGAGAAATAATTGTCCAATTACACTAAGGACGAAATAAAAGGACCATGAGAAGTCCCCAAAAAGGAAGTAATCCCCTAAGAAAGTTGTTAAAGTCGTTGTCAGGAACAAAGGTAAGTAAGAAAGTAACATATAAGGTGTCAGACACAGAGGTAAGTTCTAGTACATTACTTCTATTATAAGAGGCGCCTCAAGAGCAAAAAAATATGTCTAAGAATAAAATAAAGAGAAAGATCATTGAGTTGTCAATCGTTATCAAGAAGGAAGGGAGTACCTATACCAAGAGTCCAAAGATACCTACCTTTGGGTTCCAATATGACAAGAGTTTTAGAGGAGTCCCCAACAAAATATTGGTTATGGTCATTAGGCCCCAATCTCCAACTTTGGTGTATCTGGAATACTAATTGACGACAGAAGTTCCTGTGCAATTATATACTGAAATCTATTTGATAAGATAGGATTTATGAAAGAAAAGTTGTGGGCCCGTGAAGGGTCAGATCTGCAAGAATTCAACGACATCATCACTCACCCCTAGGGTTATGTAGAAATGATGATTAACCCAGAAGAGGGAAGACATACTAGGATCATGGACTCATAGCTCCTGATTGCTCCTTTGCGTGGGGTGTATAAGTTCATTCCAGGAAGGCCTTTTGCAGTATCACTGGATGTAGTGGCTTCCCTTGTCCACCTCAATATGAAGTACCACAATGTACATAATTAATTATGATATTTTGGGAGTAAGTTGGATCTACAAGGCCTTACAATAATACCGAAAATAATATGAAGCTAAGGTGATAAAGATAATCGTGGTCTCCTTGATATAGTATCTGAAAGACACGGTCATCAAACCCCCCTAACGATTAAAGAGATTTGTCTTGTCCTGGCGACCAAATATGGTTGACTCTAAAAAAAGTTTATAAATGACCAACAAGCAATGACTATGCCTTTTCGTTACATTAATTTCTAGGTTTTTTTTTACTTTTGTAGAATCAAAACTATCACAACGTATTATGACCATTTTGATTAAAACAGAGGAATTTTTTCACTAGATTATTTCTTTTCTTTGTGATTATGAAAGGTATAGACGAGTCCATGGTACGACCAGAGAGATCAAAACCTCTTCACAAATTTGGATGGGTGTTGTCACAAACACTTCAGGCATATAAACAAAGAAATAAAAACCATATGATGCACGCGCGCACGCGCGCACACATACACACACACACAAAAAAGAAAGCAAGCCTAAAAAATGGAAAACAACTAGCTCACCTACCCTCTTTGTAGCTATCCACTTTAGAGGCTGCAGTGGATCCAAAAATGTGTCAACCTCGATCTAGGTTTTTACCTGGGGAATGGGAAGGGGCGTCGACCTTTTCCCAGGTACGGTCCCCAGAGACGTCCAATAAACTTTGGGAAAAACTCAAAGGAAAAATTGAGTCCCATAAAGATAAACCTGGAACTAGAAATGCTGCCACAAATTAGGTAAAATATGAATATATAAATAGTATGAAATGTGCATATACATAGTATAGGACAAAAAATTCAAAGCTACAAAGGCGTCAGACATAAGCAAAAAAAAAAAAGAGAGTTAACTCATTAAAGAAACCATATTTTTGTCAAGGATGGCTTGGTTGAGATGAACTTAATCCTGAGAGTCACAAATGTCCAAGATAAAAATACTCCACTTGCTTCAAAGCACTCCCAAAATCACATTTGACAACAAAGAAACCCTTTTGTAATTATTTAGCCCGCACCTTAGAGATGTCAAGGTTCTCTTGACGCATTAGACGAAGACCATCCTCAACGTTTTTTTTTGAATTTCTCAGGATTCTTTCAGAGGCTTTTCAAATTCTTCAAATATTTTTTGAATAAGGTCCTTAACCACCACCTTAGAAGAAGATGTTGGGATAGAGGTCGAAGCCTCACTCTTTTCGACAACCTCCCAGGCAAGTTGTTGTACTTTTTCTACCAAAGTACCCGAGTACTTGAAAGATTTCATAATAACCTTAACAACAAGGAATATTTTGGAAGGATCTCGTAATTCTACCAAATATCGATCCCACTCAATGGTAAGATCATTGAATCATTCATTTAGCCTCTCCCTCTCGCGCCAAAGGCAGTAAGGCAAGAAAACCTCCCCTCAATCAACATCCCCAAACTCCAAGATGGTTGAACCCCGACGAGTATGGAAATCCAATCACCTAAATCCCTCTTCATATCCTCCTAAGAAAAGGTTCGAGAAATAAGAATAATATTCACTAGAAATTAAGGACTTGAACTCTCTTTATCCATCCTTGGACCCGAGCAAGCAAACAACATGGGATGTCACTCCCCTTAAGAGGAAGTCGACTCTTATACAGTTCTAGATCGTGGACATTTATGAAGAGGCCTCTCTGCCTGAATTTCCTCCACCTCCAAGGTAGGGGCTAACCATACGATCAATATTTGAATGGAGGAACCTTGAACACATGTCTGAGTGAAAGGAGTGGTTGTCCGAACGACCCACTTGGAGACCGAACAATAAAGTGTTCCATTCAGTGTTCCTGAGGTACAACCTTCCCTAACATAATGAGTGCTCAAGATTTTGACCAAAGAAGCAGACATTAGGATGTCTTTTCTCAATTTCCACATGGTGTCCTTATTCTTCATCACATCTGCACAATAAAGGAAATAAGCGTTAGAAGAAGCTTGAGGAAAGAGGAACAAGGAAAATAATACCATGGTTCCACTAACCAAAGATTCTTTTTCTTGCCCCCTTGATTTGGAATCTACCAGCCACCAAGTCTATATGCACTTCTTCAGTCAGTTTCGTGAAGCACCATTGGCACACTTCTTCTCCTTGCAAAAAGCCACCAGCTGGATTTTTATGTACAATTCCTCCAAGGACATGTCTTCTTCCTTGTAATTTTATGAACCATCTCTCGTTAAGTAGTGGCTCTGAGTCCAATACTTGTGAAAGATATCTAAGCAAGCAGAGGGAGAATTGGGCATTAAGCGAGAGATCTTCGCGTGCACTTCCTAGGTTAAAGGAGTCCCCAGGAAAAATGGTCATCAAAATCCTTCATTTTTTCAAAATAAGCTCTGAAGTATTAGATGGGTTGCCTCAGGTGGAACAAACTAGAGTCACTCGTATAGTTTGGGGCTACTTTGAATCTTAAAAAGATGAAAAAGTAATGTCATAGTTGGCTTACTTATTTTATACTCGCACCCGTGTGAAAGGATTTAATAAAGGCTTAACTTACAGGGTGCAACTATGAAATAGTGATCAACAGATGGTTTAAGATGGTAACTTTGAATTTTTTGAAAGGGAGACAATAGGCTATGATAGAGAATAAACATTCTTGAAAGGGGATGGCGCACCTACTGTATTGACTGCATATCTTTGCATTTTCACTAGGGGAAATACACCCTAATTGGTTTCAAAACCAATGTCTTTTGAAGCTTGATTAAACATAATATCACTATAGAAAGTAGAAACAATCCTTAATATACCGGGATCCACCCTATCGTTTGAAATATCCTTACTAGCCTTTTTGGCAAGAACAAATGGAATATCACAAGAACAAATGGAAATGTGAATTATGAGCTTAAAAGAAAGGTCGATCCGACGAAACACTCCCAAAAAGTGATAACAACAAGAGAAAAATGCTATCTTCACATAAAACTCACAAAAAAATGAAAAAGGATATTTTGATAAATTATTTAAACTATATTCAATCGCTTAAATCCATGCAATCCAAGACGTGTTAATTTCTTCCAGCACTATGGTACAACTTCAAGAGTGGTCCTATATATGCCCATTCCCCGAAGAAACAACGTCCCATCTAGGACGTTCATGTTCATGAATCCCATGGTTGGATAACAACACATGTCACAAACCCTCGCCTTGCAAAATAAAGATAAGAGCCTGGCCTAAACTGTTATGTGTTGGCTGCAAAAGCCAAGAAGCAAAAGCCTAGTAATGAAGTAAGAAGTTGCCATCAGAAGAGCCAATATACTCTTTTCCCTATCGTGGCAGAGTACCCATCAAGAGGATACCATCCCAATCTCCCATATTAATTTAACGGTTGACCATTTTACACGCACACGCAGTTACAAATTGTCTCCTCTATTTAAAGAGGAAAACATGCCACTTTCCAGGTATTCAAATCATCCCCGTTAAAATTTCATTTTTCATTCTCTTATTAACTTTAACGTTAGAGTACTAACCTTGCAGGTTAACTTCATCTCTGCCGCATCGAAAATCATGAACCACCACAACAAACTGCAAATTCATCCTTCGATCACCTTACGATTCCATAGCAGAATATCATCAATTAATTTATTAGGACTAGATTGCCACAAATGTGGTGATTATCTGAAAGACGATGAAGGTTTCCTACTAGAAGTTTGACTCAAGGAAGATGTTAGTAAGATCATGGTTGAGATATAAATCATGGATGCTAATCAATTTTGAGATACGAGGCCCTAAAGCCCATCCAAGGGATAAATGAAATATCTAATCCTTGTTGATATGAAGAAAGTTAAAGAAACTTAAAGGCTTAATTGCAACTATGGTCCCCCTATTTTGTATTTTTTGGGTTTTTATCCCCTCATTTTAAAAACCACAATTTTGCTTATTTTCTTAAGTTTTGAGTTTGATTTTAGTCCCCTTTCCAATTTTAAATTATTTTTTAATGATGTGGCATTATCTAAGGTGACGTGTTGTTCAAACTGCAGTAAAGCAGCAAGAAACAATAATTTAGATTTAGAAGGATTCCCTCCGGAATTTATATCGTCTCCATAGGGATTTATGCGAGGGAAAGAATACCCTTCAATAGTCTCTACATTTCTAAGATTGTTGTGAAATTTTGGTTAAAATATCAAAGATACCATAAATAAAAGCATAAAATATAAATATGGAAAATATAAAATAAAGACTGAAATATAAACGGAGCCTTGTTGGGATTGGATCTCATCAATTGATAACACATGCATTCTTCTAATCATGTTATACACAACTCAAACGTTTGTCTAATACCATCACGTATCACCCACAACAGAGGTTATGTCTAATACAAAGTCGAGAGGCCAACCATATTGTCTCATCGGTGATGTCTCACGCAACAAAACTGACACAAAGCATTAAGAACTGATACTCACATGAATGTTAAACCTAAACCTATATCTAGAGTTTAGACCTAATTAATATTCAAATAACATCCATATCAAATTAATGATTTGATTCATATATAATGCAATGATTAGAATACGTACACATGATTAACCATTTTTACATGTATTCAACTAATTTTCTATATATATGGGAACATAGTTCTTCATCACAATTATCACGCATCCTCGCAATACCGTTCACGTCAAAAACGTTATTGTGGTCTTTACCATATTGATCCTACTCATACTACTAAGCAACACAATCAAATAAAAGTGATGCAAATGAATATCAACTCACAAGACTATGTCAAAAGTTTGCTCATCAATAGATGAATCTCTTAGATCCATGGTTTGAAAAAGGTTTGGTCAAGACCCACAAATAAGAAATCAAAGACAACATCAATATTGAATCAAAATTAGTTCACAAAGATATATTAGATGAAATACATAAGGTATCAAAAGATTACATCTAAACCCCAACAAGAAATCGAAGATCTTACCTTCTCACTCTTAGGGTTTGTGTTTATCACTTAAGAATGTGCTTGGAATGAAGATAGATGAAGTTCTAGGATGAAAAATATAATATATGAAAAGCTGTTTTCTGAAAAGAAAGAAAACTATATACATATATATATATATATATATATATATATATATATATATATATATATATATATATATATATATATATATATATATATATATATATATATATATATATATATATATATATATATATATATATATATATATATATATATATATATATATATATATATATATATATATATATATATATATATATATATATATATATATATATATATATATATATATATATATATATATATATATATATATATATATATATATATATATATATATATATATATATATATATATATATATATATATATATATATATATATATATATATATATATATATATATATATATATATATATATATATATATATATATATATATATATATATATATATATAGTAAAATAAAAATCTGTCATGTTCGCCTAGCGAACAACCTAGTCGCCTAGCGAAGTCTACTTTGAGGCACTTCAAGTGCCTCAAGAACAGTTAAACCACCCTTGGAAGATATTTGAATTTGCCGTGCGAGCAATTCTTCGCACAGTGATCTGCTTCGCTTCAACTTTGCACAACGAACTTTGGGTCCTTTTCCTACTCCCATTCAAGGTTTCCTATTTGGGTCCTTTTAGTTATTTTGCATGATGTCAAAACTATAAGAAAACTTAGTAATTCTAACCCTTTCAGGCCGACATATACTGTAATACCAGTCCTATGTGCTGGCACATACGTGTTTCAGGCTGACACATCTACTGTCCTAAATAAGGTTGTAGTCTCTGTTTGATTTGGGTCGGCACATAGGTCCTTTCAGTTTGATACTATTTAAGTTGGTCAATTTTTTAATTCCTTTTAGTTTGAAAATTACCTCTTTGCTGCCAATCTTCCAAAATTATAAATACATCATTCATGTTTCATTTCAAACTGGTGATACCATAAAATTTCACTCACATGACAAACAATGCTAATAACAATCTAATTCATACATTCATCTAAAAATCAAAAATGAAAAGATGGAAGCAAAAAGATCACTAAGGGCTTTTAACGTTGTAGCTTGGTCGAGTTTACAACAAAGGCTCATTTCTTTAGGCTATGGAATAAAAGTTGCAAATACAAAAGAACATTCACTATACAAGGTATTTACACATCACAACTTCATTCACCACTTTCTTTCCTCTATTGAAAACCTTCTCAAACTTCCTTTTGCACAATTATTTCATTTTCTATTTGTCTTTTTCAAACAAACATTCTTTTTCTTTTATTTTTCACATTCATATTCACACTTTTTCTTGGTTGAAGATTTTTAAAAGTCTTAGCGACCTACCATTCTTCTTTTTCATTCTCCCCAACTTGAATTCAACCAAATCTCAAGTGAATGTTCCTTGATTTTTATGGCAAGGAAATCAATTTAAAACAATGTTCAAAGGTTCAATAAATGTTTTTAGACTCTCATAAAAGTCAATGATGAACTCAAATTTCAAATTATGTACATAAACCAAGTTCATCACTAAAATGAGATCTAAACTGTTTAGGCTCGAAGGGGTTAACAAATTTTCTCTACTCACATGTAAGTTACTTTTGGATATGGTTGTGCTCAATATAAACAAATGCCTTGATCAATTCTAATGCTTCCACAAAATCACAATAATCAAAAGATAAAGTATGAATCAAACGAATTAAACAAAGTTTATCAATCATCCTAGCATATAGTAAACAATTGAGATTTCTCACAATTTGTGGCTTTTGGACCTAAGTGAAACAAGCATTCAAACAAGTTACAACATGAAACAAAAATACACATTTGCACAAAGCACAAAATTCTTAAACCATTCTAACATTCTATAAAGCACTACAATTTACCTTGTTTTCATTTACACACTCAACATCCTACCATCACCATCAAAACTTGGGAGAATATTCATTGAATACTTTTATACAAATAGCAACCAATCTAGAAGAAGTTCTCATCATTCATCCCTAAACAACGCTTAAGAAAACGTAAAAGAAAACAAGTATGTATACAATATAAACAAATGTACAAAGCATAAAAATATAGAAACTATTGCAATGCACTCAATATCTAAACACCAGTCCCCGACAACAGTGCCATTTTGTTCGAACTGCAGTAAAGCGACAAGAAGCAAAAATTTAGATTTGGAAGGATTCCCTCCGAGATTTATATCGTTTCCACAGGTATCGTTGCGAGGGAAAGAATACCCTGCAACGATCTCTGCATTTTTAAGCTTGTTGTGAAAATTTGGTTAAAAGATCAAAGATACCATAAATATAAGCATAAAAAATAAAGACGAAAAATATAAAATAAAGACTAAAATATAAACGGAGCCTTGTTTGGATTGGATCTCATTAATTAATAAAAACATGCATTCTTCTAATCATGTTATACACAACTCAAACGTTCATCTAATACCATCACTTATCACCTACAATAGGGATTATGTCTAACACAAAGTCGAGAGGCCACCCGTATTGTCTCATCGGTGATGTCTCAAGCAACAAAACCAACACAAAGCATTAAGAACTGATAATCATGTGAATGTTAAACATAAATCTATGTCTAGAGTTTAGACTTAACAGTTATTCAAATAACATCCATATCAAATTAATGATTTGATTCATATATAACACCATGATTAGAATACATACACATGATTAACCTTTTTTTTTTTTTACATATATTCAACTAATTTTACAAATGTACGGGAACATAGTTCTTCATCACTATTAGCACGCATCCTCACAATACTGTTCGCGTCAAAAACATTATTATGGTCTTTACCGTATTGATCATTCTCATGCTACTCATGCTACTAATCAACACAATAATATAAAAGTGATGCAAATGAATATCAACTCAGAAGACTATGTCAAAAGTTTGCTCATTGATAGATGAATATCTTAGATCAATGGTTTGAAAAAGGTTTTGTCAAGACCCACAAATAAGAAATCAAAGACAACATCAATATTGAATCAAAATTAGTTCATAAACATATATTAGATAAAGTACATAAGGTATCAAAAGATTACATCCAAACCTCAACAAGAAATCGAAGATCTTACCTTCTCCCTCTTAGGGTTTGTATTTATCTTTCAAGAATATGCTTGGAATGAAGAGAGATGAAGTTCTATGCTGAAAAATATAATATATGAAAATTTGTTTTCTAAAAAGCAAGAAAAATACATATATAGTAAAATAAAAATCTGTCATGTTCACCTAGCGAACAACCTATTTTCCCAGCAAAGTATACTTTGAGGCACTTCAAGTGCCTCAGGAATAGTTAAACTGCCATTGGAAAATATTTGAGTTCTCCGTGCGAGCAATTCTTCACACAAAAAATTGTTTCGCTTTAAATTTGCACATCAATATTTGGGTCCTTTTCCTACTGCCATATAAGGTTTCCTCTTCGCCTGGACTTTGCGGCATATTCCCACAACGAACTGTGAGCGTAACTTCTCTTTTAGTTGTTTTGCATGATGTCAAAACTATAAGAAAATTTAGTATTTCTAAGCCTTTCAGGCCGACACATACTGTAATGCCAGTCCTATGTTGGCATCCATTGTTTTCTACAAGTTAAAGAATGCAAAGGAGTAGCAATATCTATAAGTTAATTGGCATCCATTGTTGTCTTGGTCTTACTCAAGATCAAAAGAAGAAAAGGGGTTGAATCAACATCATAACCGGTAGTGTTTGTATGGTTTCTATTGAACACTTTTCTTGTACATTGACTTTTTGTATAGTAAGAAAGTATCCTAATTCCACATTGAAAATTATGCGCAGACGTACCCACACGCAAGGACGAAAGTGGGGAACTGCGTGAATAAATCCTCGTGTTGATCTCTCTATTATCTCTTTACTTGCTTTATTTTTCATTACACAAAATTTTCAAATAACATCGATTAATCAATCGACCCATAAGAATCTTCTTGTGATTTTTTTATTTTAGTTTGATTGTTGATTAGCTTATAATCACTTTTGATTATAAGTGGTTTTCATATCAACAACAACACAAAGGAAATTCTGAAAATTCGTTCGCACACCAAGTGTTTGATAAATTGCATATTTCAATATTTCTGCTCATTATCATTGGAAATAGCATTACTAGGTCAATTAGTTTAAACGAGTAATAACATGATACTCGATTAAAGGTTAAATTCGATTATTGTGTATGCCATTCCATAATTGACTTTGCATATCCGAGTTCCAATAACTAGGTTCGTGTAGACGACTTTTGTCGATCCATACCTAAACCTTATGCACTCACTCTTTTTCAAATAACTTTAAAACCCAAATTTTATTTGGTGATTTTAGCTTAGGTGTCTATTCACCCCCTCCCTTTAGACAAGTCGTCGTCGTCTAACACGAACTTCGCTTCTTGTTTGCTTAGCGAACTTCCTGGTTCTTCTTCACTTCTTTGTCTTTCTTGTCCAATCATTTGTACCTTAATCATTTATGTTTTATGCTTATATTCTGCGCAATAACACACACATCAAAGAATCCAAAGGTATTTTCAATATAATCAAAGAATCACACAAGAACTAGATGTAAATCTATTAAAACATGAAAATTTAGTTGAAAAGTGCCAAGAAAGATGGTTCAATTTAAGTCAAAATTTGCACTTAACATGTGTCAATGCCACATCATTAAAAAAATTTAATTTAAGATTTTTTTTATTGACTAGGATAATTAATTTATTAATATTTTATTTTTAATTTGTATAATTAATTAATTAATTAAAATTTTAAATGAAACACTTTGGGCCTAAAGTTATTGGCCCATGTATTTGGTCCATCTTTCTAACCTACAATTGAATTGTTTTGTTTGTTCAGCTTTATAATCATATTTATAACTAATACAAAAATCAATGTGAGACTTCTAAGAGACATTTATACTACAACAGTGTCTCCTTCTTCATTGTAGCAACTTCTCCTTCTTCTCAAACTTGTGTCCATTGCAACAACTTATTCTTTTTCTCTATACTGCAAGTCTACTGTTCTTTTTCATTTTCTTTTCGCATGTATTATCATCAATGCATGCAAACATGGGAGATATTTGAAAGAACGAATATCAGTTGTAGTATCGAGAAGTTGCAGTATTCAGAAGGCCAATTTCTCATTCCATCTCAATTTCTAAATATTTCACTCTTCCGTGTTATTTTTTTAAATATTTAATTGAAACTGTCGTTACAATTATATGATAAAGAAGAATCGAAAACTACACAATCAGTTTAGCGTTGATGCTTCCATGTCTTTGTTTAGTGACTCTACCTTCGGGAAGCCTATATTCATCGTAGTTTCAATTTTTGTGGATGGTTTCACCGTACTTTCCAGTCAGGTTAATCCTATTTCCCCTTTTATTTTTTTAGTAACTTTATTCATTCTTTCGTTGATTGATGTATTCTCAACAAAAGGATGATATAACATTAATAACAATCATGTTTTAGGAATTGCATAGCTACATGATAAAGTATGGTGGAAGGTTTGAGAGTTGTTTCTCAAGGCATCATGTAACACATATATTTGCATCAATGGATCTCGAAATCACATATGATATCAGTTGTAGTATTTGTTCTTTGAAATATCTCTCAATGTCTACACACATTGATGATAATACATGCCAAAAGAAAACGAAGAAGAACAATATACTTGTAGTATGGAGAAGAAGCATAAGCTATTCCAATGGACAAAAGTTTGAGAAGAAGGAGAGGTTGCTGAAATTAAGAAGAAAGAGATATTATTGTAGTATAAAATGTCTTTTAGAAGTCCATTGATTTTTGTATAAATTATAAATATCTATAACAATATATAAAGGTAAAACATCTTTTTAGTGTAGCATATTTTCTTTTCTCTTTTACACTTCAAAACTACTTAGAAGTTACATAAATAAAAATTAACTACTCCCTCCATTTTATATTTGAATATTGTACACAACTGAAAATAATTAGTTATTTGAAAAAAAATCTGACTTTAACTTCCAATTAAAAACTATATTTAAATACACATATCACAAATTCCAATACATACACATAATTTTAATTAAAATCAAAATTAAAAAAAAACATATATATTTTCATGCATATGTTCAACGAAAAAAGCGGACAGACGGCCACGGGAGTGTTCATCTAAACACTATTGTTTATAAAACTGGAACAAACAGAACAATTCAATTGTGGGTTAGAAAGATGGACCAAAGACATGGACCAATAACTTTAGGCGCAAAGTGTTTCATTTAAAATTTTAATTAATTAATTAATTATAAAAATTAATAATAAAATATTGATAAATTAATTATACTATTCTATAAAAAAATCTTAAATTAATTTTTTTTAAATGACGTGGCATTGACATGTCATATTAGATAGTGCCACTTCATTAAAAAATAATCTAAAATTGGAGAAAAGACTAAAATCAAACTCGAAATTTAAAAAAGGGACCAAAATCGTAGTTTTTAAAATGAGAGATAAAAACTCAAAAATATACAAAATAAGGACTTAAATTTAAATATATTATATATTGCATAAAATTGAGGTTTATTACTTATAAAGAATAAATTTAAAGTCAATTTAAATATATTTAACAAAAACTTAACTTTTTTTAGAGTCAAAGAATATTACTAACCTATTCCAATACAAGATGTGCCAAAAATATATGACGACACAATTACATGCATTTCATTTCTAATGGGGCTTACTTTCGATAAACACCTAAGAAAAGTTCTATTAAATATAACATACTTTAAACAATTAAGAGGGATAAGCCTCCTGTTCCGGACTGACCCAATGGCTAAGCATGACCCAATCCGCTTCTGCTCACGGAATGATCCAATTACCTAAGTCCAGCTAAGTGGGGGAAGGCATTACCTTTCTGCCCTACAACAGGGGAGGTTGACCAGTTTTCCCCTGGGCCAACACCCATCCTCGACAAGACTTTCCCGTCACGCACGCTTCCATCATCTAGAAGTATCCAAGACGCTTGTACCCGTAACTGCGCCTCTTCCTGTAGCAACAACTAGTTATGGGCACCTCTTCCCGTTCCAATGGCTAATTCTAGCAGTTACTTATTCTTTGGGAAACAATTATATCACCCCAAAAATAGCGACCAATGGCCAAGCGCTGGGGGCACTATAAAACCCTCTCATTTGAGAGGGTCAGGTATTGAATATTCACTCTGATACTCTCATATTCTATACTTGTCTTCTTTCTTCCGATTCTTACTATAGCATCAGAGTGCCATGCAGGTACACCCCCTCCTCGTCTCTTACACCCAGCATCAAGAAGATTGTCTCTGACCCACTTCAGGTTCTAATCAGCCGTCAAGATTAGTGGCGTCATCTATGGGAATCTTGTTAACCCCGTCTTTTCTCCCCTCATAGATTCGAGACCAAAATAGTTCATCCAAATTCAGATCATGGCCAACCGTGACAGCACTCATGATGCTCACAACTCTGCTTTCATCCCCGTCAGCAAGACTGATACTGACGGGGCAACCATCACTCTCGGGGGCGACGTCCCCCTACAAAGGGACGAAGTCACCGCTTCTCCGTCCCTTGTTCGTGCCGATCTCAAGGAGGTCCTACTCATCCCGGAGCACCTGCCAATTCCAATCCCTCCGAACACCGACCCAACCATGGCTACCCTCCTCGAGGTTCTCAACAAGAAAAACCTCCTAGTCCTCAATCAGAGCGTGAGGATTGGAGCCTTAGAAGAACCCAGTCGTCCAAGATCCCCTCCGCCAAGGAAAGAACATCAAAGACCACATAGTCCTCTTCTCCGGCGCAAAAGGAACCATCAGAAGTAAGAACAAGATTTGGTTCTACAAGATATCCCTAAGTTTTGATAATAACACAGTAATATTTTTGGTGAACAAGTTCTGAAGACTCAAGAATCTGAAGACCTAGTGACCAACTCTTCTACTCATGCTTCAATTATTTCTATTCAGAAGGAAAATAGTACATAGTACGTTTCAACGTCTCATTCCACTACCCTGATTTGGTGGTACAAAGGACAACTTTTGCGTACAATTTTCATCCATGCGTAACGATTTAATTTCAAGTCACCAGCTACCTTAAGGATATTCCTGATCTACCCTCAAACAGATCTTTTTTTGTCTATATAAGGACTTGATTACTTGAAGATTAAAAAGAAGCTTTACAATGATTAATAAAAAGGTTACACTTTGGTTGAATGTAATCCATGAAGAACTAAAGCTATAGTATCGAAGTAACACAACACAAAGAAAGAATTTTGTTCATACTGTATAGTGTCTTTAAGACATTTGACTTATTAATAGTGTTTATATCTGCTTACGTAAAATCAATTTCATTGTAAACATCTTTGTTTAAACTGTTGTTTGTAACTCCTTAAGGGACCAATTAAGTCAGAATCCTTCAGAAGAGACTATTAGTCTTTATTCTTAGTCACCAACGGTTGCTTGTGTAGATTGTAATTCCTTAAGGGACTAGTTGAGTCAGAATCCTTAAGAAGAGACAATTAGTCTTGGTTGTTAGTCACCAGCGGTTGCTTGTGCAGATTGTAATTCCTTAAGGGACTAGTTGGGTCAGAATCCTTAATAAGAGATGGTTGTCTGTGTTGTTAGTCACCATTGGTTGCTAGTGCAGTGTAATTAGTTGATTATAGTGGATTAAGTCCTTGTGTATAAGGAGAAATCACCTTGGCAAGTGGACTGGATTAGCTTGATAGATTTCAAGTGAACCAGGATATATCGCGTGTCTTTCTTTCTTGATTAGCCTATTTGTGGTCATTGTTTGAGTTTCACAAAAATCTTTCATATTTGAAAACCGAATTCAAACCCCCCTTTCTTGTGTTTTCTCATACCTTCAATTGGCATCAAAGCTTCGATTCTGATTGTGATAAAAAAATTTATCAACATTTCACCGTGTTCAGTACCGATCTAGTATTTATGTGAGATATCATGGCTGCAACTAACGCTAATCCTATTCAAGATGAGAAATATTATTATTGTGCCAAATCACCAGTCTTTGATGGTGAAAAGGTTTACTACTGGAAAGATAGAATTGAAAGTTTCTTTCTTGGTTATGACGTAGATCTTTGGGATCTCATAGTTGATGGCTATACTCACCCAGTTGATGCTGAAGGAGTAAAAGTATCAAGAAGTGCAATGACCAACCAACAAAAGAAAGATCACAAGGAAAGAACTATACTGCTAAATGCTATCTCTTATACTGAGTATGAGAAAATAATAAACAAAGATATTGCCAAGTCCATTTTTGATTTTCTAAGAATGACTCTCAAGTTAAGGAGACAAAGGCACTTGCCTTAATCCAAAAATATGAGGAATTCAGAATGGAGGATGACGAAACAGTTGAGAATATGTTTTCAAGGTTTCAAATACTAGTCACAGGACTAAAAGTTATGGGCAAAGGATACTCAACTCCTGATCAAGTCAAAAATATCACCAGAAGCCATCTCAAGAAATTGAGACCTATGGTAACTTCTCTCAAATTATCCAAGGATATGAATAATATAAGTTTTGAAGAACTTATTAGTTCTTTAAGAAGTTATGAGATAGAGCTGGAACAAGATGAACCTTAGAAGAAGAATAAATTATTTCTCTTAAGTCTAAACTTGAAAAGGAAAAGGCTTATAAAGTTGAGGAAGAATTAGAAGACTCTAACGAAGACTCAAAAGATGAGCTATCACTTATCTCCAGAAGGATCAACAAACTCTGGAAACATAGGCAAGGGAAGTTCAGAGGATTAAGAAGAAACAAAGGTCATGCTGACTCATCATCTGGACAGAAGAAGCAGAGCTCTGGAAAAGAAGTCATTTGCTATGAGTGTGATGAGCCAGGTCATTACAATAATGATTGTCCAAAGCTTAAAGACAAGAAGCCAAAGAAGAACTTCACCAAATTCAAGAAGGGACTCATGGTAACTTGGGACGAATCTGATTCTGAAGAAGAAGAATCTGATGAAGAACAGGCAAACATTGCACTAGTGGTAACAACAATTAACACTGAAGTCTCTGGAGAACCAGAAGACAAACTGCTATCAAAATCAGAATCAGACTCAGACTCTAACTTAGAGGTATTATCTAAACTCTCTCGTTGTGAATTAGAGTCTTGTCTTTCAGAAATTATTGAAAGATATCAAGTTCTTTAAAGTAAATACAAGGATCTTAAAAAATCTCATGTAATTACTTCTGAAGCCAAAGATAATCTTGAACAGAATAATTCTTCTTTGAATGAAAATGTTTTTTCTTTAAAAAATAGTAATTATGCCTTAAAAAGAAAAGTTTCTAAACTAGAAGAAGAATTAGTCTCAAATGTCTCTGATACTTGTTATGTCAATATGTATGATAGAGCATTCTAGCACTTTCTGACTAAAAGCATAGATAGAAATAATATTGCTTCCATGATCTATGGAGTTAGCATAAATGGTAAGAAAGGTTTGGGGTGTACATAATCATTTGAATATGATGAAAATGAACTTGTAAAACCAAACCTCTCTATGATCATTTCGTGCCTTCTGACACTGAGCTTGATTGTTTTGAGCTTGTGAAAGCACCTTCACAGACACAAAAATTTATTTCTAAACCTAAGTATCATGCATAAATTCCACTTGATTATCCTGTTGCACATACACCCAAGGTTATTAAATACTCTGGAAAAACTTACAAAAGAGGACCCAGAAAATGGATACCTAAGGATAAGATTATCTATGTTGCAGATATCCTTAGCAGCTCAGTTGAAACACCAATCATTGTACCTGGACAATAGTTGCTTGCGATACATGACAAGAAGAAGGAATATGTTCCAAAGTCTGGAACTTAAGCCTGGAGGCTTCGTCGGTTTTGGCGGAAACCAGATGGGTAAAATCATTAGCTATGGAACTATTGGTAATTGTAAACTTCCTTCTATTACTAATGTTATTTTAGTTGATGGTTTGATGCATAACTTATTGTCTATTAGCCAACTTAGTGACAATGGTTATGATATCATTTTTAATCAAAAGTCCTGTAAGGCTGTTAGTCAGAAGGATGTCTCAATCCTTTTTAATGGAAATAGGAAAGACAACATTTACAAGATTATACTTTCTGATCTTAAGGAACATAACGTGAAATGCTTAATTTTTGTTAATACGGAGCAATGGATGTGGCATAGACGTTTACGCCATGTTAGCATGAAAAAGATTTCTCAGCTAAATAAACTTAAATTAGTCAAGGGCTTACCAAATCTGAAGTTTTCTTTAGATGCTCTTTTTGAACCATGTCAAAAAGGAAAGTTCTCCAAAACTTCCATCAAAGCAAAAAATTTTGTTTCTACTTCTAGACTGTTAGAACTTCTACACATTGATTTGTTTGGACCAGCGAAAACTGCCTCAATCAGTGGAAAGAAGTATCGATTAGTTATTGTTGATGAATATAGTCGTTGAACATGGGTAAAATTCTTGAAACACAAAGATGATTCATATTCTGTGTTTTCTACCTTTTGCTCACAAGTGCAAACTGAAAAGGATTGCAAAATTTTCAAAGTCAGAAGTGATCATGGTGGAGAATTTGAGAACAGATACTTTGAGAATCTTTTTGTTTCCCATGGAATTTCCCATGATTTCTGCTGTCGTAGGACTCCACAACAGGATGGAGTAATGGAAAGGAAGAATAGGACTTTGTAAGAAATGGCTCGTACCATGATCCAAGAAACTGACATGGCTAAGCACTTCTAGAAAAAGGCACTAAATGCAACATGTTATATTCAGAACATGATTTCTATCAAACCTATTCTGGGTAAGATGCCATATGAACTATGGAAGAATAGAAAACCCAACATTTCATATTTTCATCCTTTTGGCTTTATATGTTTTATGTTGAACACTAAAGAGAATCTTGGCAATTTTGACTCTAAAGTTCAAAAGTGTTTATTGTTAGGATACTCTGAACACTCTAAAGGCTACAAAATCTACAACACAATAAATTGTTGAGGAATCAATTCATGTCAGATTCGATGATAAGCTTGACACTGAAAAGTCAAAGCTAGTTGAAAAGTTTGCAAATTTGAAGATTACTTTATCAGAATCTAAGGAGAAAGATTCTAATGAAGGAGACAAAGATGCATGAACTACAGAATCAGATACAATCTCACCAGAAACAACAAATAGTCCAACTCATAAGAAGAAAAACAAACTTAGGACTTCTCATTCTGAAGAATTGATTTTGGGAGATAAAGCTGATCTAGTCAGAACTCATTAATCATTCAAACCTTCTGAATAAACTCTTATAGGTTTAATGTCACTAATAGAGCCAACAACAATTGATGAAGCTCTTCAAGAGAATAAGTGGATTCTGGCCATGCAAGAAGAACTGAATCAATTCACCAGAAATGATGTTTGGGATCTTGTTTAGAAACCTAAAGGTTTCCACGTCATTGAAACAAAATGGGTATTCAGAAACAAGCTTGATGAGAAAGGTGAGATCGTGAGAAACAAATCACGACTGGTAGCACAAGGTTATAGTCAGCAAGAAGGGATAAACTATACTGAAACCTTTGCACCCGTTGGCAGGTTAGAATCTATTTGCTTATTAGTTTCTTTTGCTATTAATCATAACACAATTCTTTATCATATGGATGTAAAGAGTGCATTTTTAAATCGGTATATTTCAGAAGAAATGTATGTGCACCAACCTCCCAGTTTTGGAAGTTCTGAAAGCCCATATTTTGTTTTCAAACTTAAGAAATCATTATATGGTCTGAAACAGGCTCCCAGAGTTTGGTATGAAAGGCTAAGTAACTTTCTTTTGAAAAATGAATTTACCAGAGGAAAAATGGATACAACACTCTTTTGCAAAACCTTAAAAAATGACATTCTGGTTGTACAAATTTACATTGATGATATTATATTTGGTTATGCTAATACTTCCTTGTGCAAGGAATTTTATAAGTTAATGCAGACTGAATTTGAAATGAGTCTAATGGGAGAACTAAAATTCTTTCTGGGAATTCAGATTGATCAACATCTAGAAGGAACGTACATTCATCAGAGCAAGTATGCAAGAGAACTTCTGAAGAAGTTTAATATGTTAGATAGTAAACCTGCAAAGACACCTATGCATCCTACATGCATTCTGGAGAAAGAAGAAGTAATTAAAAAGGTTTGTCAGAAGATCTATCGTGGTATGATAGACTCTCTTCTTATCTAACTGCTTCTTGTCCATATATTATGTTCAGTGTTTGTCTTTGTGCTTGTTTCCAATCAGATCTAAGGAAAACTCACTTAACAAGTCTTAAGAGAATCCCAAGGTCTCTAAAAGGAACAACTAACCTAGGCTTGATGTATAAGAAAACATCATAGTACAAGCTTTCTGATTATTGTGATGTAGATTATGCTGGAGACAGAATAGAAAGGAAAAGTACTTTTGGAAATTGTCAGTTTCTGGGTAACAACCTCGTCTCATGGGCTAGTAAAAGACAAGCAACCATTGCACTATCTATTGCAGAAGTAGAATATATCTCAGCATCATTATGTAGCATTCAGATACTCTGGATGAAGAATCAACTAGAAGATTTTCAGATATATGAGAGTAACATTCCTATCTCCTATGATAATACTTCTGCTATATGCTTATCCAAAAATCATATCTTGCATTCTAGGGCTAAATATATTGAAATAAAACATCACTTTTTACGTGATTTTATTTAGAAGGATGTTTTTCAATTAAAATTTGTGGATACAGGTCACCAGTGGGCTGATATTTTCAAAAAAAACCTTGCTGAGGATAGATTCGTACTCATTCTGGAAAATCTATTTATAAAACCTTGTCCAGAATGAGTAGATGAATTTGTTTTGATGTGTCAAGTCACTAGAAGTTCTGAGATAAGATTCTGAAGATCAAGCAGGTTATTTATCTTTTATTTAATGATCTTCTGATTGACGATACTTCTACAAGTTATAAGATATCCTAGTCAGAAACTTGTCTAGTCAGAAACCTCTTGGTATTCTTGACTTTGAGAACATCAAACATGTTCTTTTGAACAGACGACTATGATTTTCATGTGACACTTATCCAAAATCAAATCATATCTTACTGTTAAAGAGACACCTCAAGCATTTGATTTCGTGAGACTAGGTTTGATGTAATTGTTGCACCCCAAAATTTGCCCAACCTTTTCTTAACTTGGTTTATGTTTTATTTCATTTCTTTCTAGCATTTGCATTGCATAACATTTTTCATTGAACAGGGGATCAAGAATTTGTGCATAGCAAGAGGATTCTACTCAGAATGTTGAGCCTAAGCAAGGGGTGTTACTCAAGTTTGAATGGTCATCAAGTCATCTAGAAGTGATCAATAGTCTTGTGAAAGGATGGATGGATGTATGTGGGTCAGCTCCTAACTTGGAGGCCAGTTGAAGAGCATCAGAGGGTTTTGAATTCATAATTATGGATATAAGATGTTGAGAGATCTCATTGAGTGCTTTGAGAGCCATGTTGGGGCTTATTCAAGTTGTTGTGTGATGTGGAAAAAACCACAGTCCAGAATGTTGCATCTAGGGTTTTCATCTGGTTAATCCTCAGTTAATTGTGAAATTGAAGGAGATTAAAACTCAATTCCAAGTCTCTGTGGTCATGGTATGTTGTGTTGAGATGTCTAATATATAATTTCAAGATCAATTCGTCAAGAATCAAGAGTGTGAGAAGTTACTAAATTAGGGTTCTCAGTGTAAAAACCCTTGTTTAGTCCCCAACTTCAAGACCACCTTTTCTCAAGATAGAAGTCTCATCTCACCTTGACATGGTCATGAAACGTTTATATCATGTTCTTAGCTTTATTTTGAGTACTAGAAGTCATTCATTTGATTTCTAGAACTCAAGTTATGATGCTGACAAGTTACAGGTCCTCAGATGAATGTGGTTTTGGTTAACAAAAGTCAACCAACTTCCAAGCCATTTTTTTACCTAGAAGGATGTTTCTCCTCAACTTTTGATGACCATGAAAGTTGTTCGTCACGATCTTATCTTTCCAAAGAGTACTAGAAGTCTTTCATCAGATTTGTAGAACTCAAGTTATGAGGCTTGCAAGTCAGGGGTATTTTGGGAAAGTGAGATTATAGGTCATAAAATTATAGGTCCATTTCACCAACTTGCACACTTCAAATGGATATTTTTCCAACATCAAACTTGCTCTAAATGGTGTCATTTTCTCAACCAAACATTAATAAGTCATGGATTTGGCTTGGAATGGAGAATTGGTGAAGTGATTTTCATGGAAAAGGCCTTAAAATGAGAAGATCAAACTTAATTCATATTGGATCAATTTTGTGCAAGTGAGTACATATTTTGAGTGAAAAACATATTTCAAACACAATGGCAATTTTAGAATTTGAATTTGGTGAGTTTTGATGTACCATTTCCAAGATTACTTCAAGCTTTAAGTTACACTTGCAATGTTCACCATTAAGATCAAACAAGGGATTAATCTTGGCCATTCATGTTCCTTACACTCCAAGTAACTGATTTAAGCCAATTTACAACTGTTTTGAAGCAAAATTCGTGCACATGGCCAAGCTTGAAAACTCAAATTTCATGGATTTGCAATTGGGCTGTGTAGGCTGCCATTGGAGCCTGCTGTGTAGGGTTGCTGTTTACTGTTTATTTTTGCTGTTTAGAAGCTTCTGATGTATTGTTTGAGTTTCCCGGACTGTATTGTTTGCCAATTAACCTGTTAGGTTGAAAGTGAATTTTGTTCGCTTTTTCCTGTTGTTTTCAAGGTTCGAGGTGGAACGGGACTCCCTTGCCTAGCTTGTATTGTTGCATTCATGCATTTTACTGTTTTATTATATATGTTGTTTCTGTTTTCGCTTATCCCTTAGGATCTCTGTTTCTCTCTGCGCAAGAGAGGAACATGATAGACATTAGGTCTTAACCCATGCATGATAACATTAGGTTAGTTTGATTCCCTTTTCAACCATAGGTTAGAGTTGTTGTTTCTCTTCTCATCTTAAAACAATCAAAAAACACAATAAGATTTCGAACCTAATAAAAGACACTTCTTCCGTAAAAGAATGTGAACTCATCAAAACGTCAATTTTTGTCCGCTTGGACTGTTAATCAGAAAAACCCTTTTTTAGAAGGAATAAAAACAATCAAGACAGACTTGTGTCGTACGTGGCCCGAACTACGTTTGCTCTGATCTTTCATGCTGTATGAAAGTACGTAGGCATAGGATGCGATATCCTAGCGAGCAACCTTCCCCTCCTTCACCAGTAGTTAGTCGAACTACGAAGACTCTGACTTTCTCTCTTGAGAATACGTAGGCATAGAGCAGCGAGGCTCTACCGAGTCCCTTTCTTTCTTTTTAACCCTTAACCCTTAGTTTAGATAGAAATAACAATCCGTACCAGAAAACAAGCGTGGATCCCGTCGAGTACGACGGACGTGAGGGGTGCTAATACCTTCCCCTTGCGTAACCGACTCCCGAATCCAGGATTTGGTTGCGATGACCATTCCTTTCCCGTCTTTGCGGTAGGTTTACTCTGAGCGTTTCCTTTCCCTCCTTTGGGATAAATAACGCACGGTGGCGACTCTTCTGTTCAGCCGGCGCCGATTTTCGCAGTAGCGACAGCTGGCGACTCTGCTGGGGATCCAACGTCCCCTGGCTGCTAAGGACTGCGATAGTTCCTTGTGCATTTGGGATCCAACGTCCCTTAAGCGAGTCAATCCTAACGTTTGTTTTCTCGTCGAGGAATTTGTATGGATTTACATTTATGTCATTTACCTTCAACACTATATTATTGATTATTGTTGTTATTGGGGGTTGTGACGGGTGTTCTATTATTGAGAGATAAGCCGGACCTGAGCTTGAGTGTACTTAGAATTAGAGTGGAAAGTAGCGGGCGCCCACTTGCTTTGCAGGTCTTGGTGTCCCGCAAAATTCACACTCAGACGAGGTTCCTCTGGTTGGCCTCCTGCCCCACCCTTTGGGTGGCGTGGGTTGCTGGTTAGTTGAATTGTCGACTCTGGGAACCGATCAATTGGAAGTTGGCTAAGTGAGGCCTCTTCAGGATTTGATGATGCCACTCCTTCTGGGAATCGTATCATCAACCCTGAAAGTCTGTGACACCGACGACCGCATAGGATGCCATACCATTGCCAGTTATTAGGACACCTACCTGTGAGAGGGTTTTGGGACTATGCAGGTAACTAGACCTCCAGATACCGGTTTGTTTCTTGATTTGAGATTCAGGATATTTATGGACAGTTGAGGGGTCTATCAGAGACCAGGATTGGAGTTATGTTATTGGGTCTATCAGAGACCGGGATTGGAGCTTCGTATTGGGTCTGTCTAAGACCAGGGTTGAGGATTTCTGGATGGTCTGTTTGAGACTTATGATGTGGTTTGGGCTTCTTAGCCATGGCACCTGGTTCCCTTGTTGCATCTATTTGCATTGCATTGTTGCATAACCATTATCATGTGCATTTCATTAACGTGTGTCTGTGCTGCAGGTGCATTTGCATTTTCCATGATTCTAGCGTCCGGATTTCTGATTATTGATCATGGCTAGCTTGAGAAGGATAGTTGCATACAAATTACCAACCCCTGATGTTATTCCCCTGATTGGTTTGATTTCCCTTGCTGAGGAGGATGTCCAGAGAAGCTTCAAGATGAGTTACGGAAGACTGTTGAGGTTGGTTCGTACACCAACTGAGGTTGAGCTGGATGGACTGTATACATTGATGCAATTTTATGACCCTGCCTTGAGATGCTTCACTTTCAAGGACTTTATTTTAGGGCCCACCTTGGAAGAGTACGCAGAGTTTGTTGAGCTGCCCGTGCAGAATAAGGTTCCTTTCATTCACTTTGACGCTAAGCCTAGGTTGGAAGACTTAGCAAAGGCTTTACACTTGGATGCTTCTGAGCTATTGGTGACTTCTTCGCGCGGGGTTCCAGGCTTCTCCCTCCAGTTCCTGATTGGTAAAGCCCAGGAATACGCCAAGAGTGGATGCTGGATAGTCTTTAATGCTGTGTTGGCTCTGTGCATCCATGGGATAGTATTGTTTCCCAACATCCCAGATTTTGTGGACTTTGACGCCTTTCATTTGTTTGCCACTGACAACCCTGTACCCACATTGCTCGGGGATTTCTACCATTCGTTGCATTACAATAATGAAAAGAGGAGAGGGAAGAGTGTTCACTTTTGTGTGTCATTGCTGAGCATGTGGTTTGAGAGCCACCTTCCTAAGAAAAAACCTTTGGTGGAGGTTGCAGATACAGCTGACTGGCCAAAGCGCCTGATGAGACTCTCTTCTAAAAACATTGATTGGTTTGACAGGGATTTGCTAGGGTCTGAGGTGATTTTCAGTTGCTCTGGATATCCAAACGTGCCTTTGATAGGAAGGAAGGGATGCATCAATTATAATCCATCTCTGTTTGTTCGCCAATTTGGATATGCATTGAAGGATCCACCTAGGGAGGAAGAAGTACAGGAATCTCTGTACTTCACTGGTGATGTGAACGGAGAATTATTAGCCCAACTTCAGCACGCTTGGATACGCATCAACAGGAGAGGGAAACCACTATTGGGCAAGAACGACAGTCAAGCTTACGCACCGTACAAAGCCTGGGTACAAGAAAGAGCAAAACAGTTGCTAATGCCGTTTCCAGCTGTACCAGTCCATGTTCCTGTTCCAGTAGAGGAACCAACCACCGTTACCATGGAAGTATATGAGCAATTTGTAAAAGAGAAGGAAGCCTTGCTATTGGCTAATGAAGAATTAGAGAAAGAACTGGCTCAGCTCAGAAGAGAGAAGAATGAAGCTGCATACTCTCTCCAACAACAGACTGAAACAGTAGCTTTGTTGAATGCTAAGCTGGTTGAAGAGAAACAGAAACGGGAGCGTCTGGGAAAGGATTTCAAGAGTTCACATGATATGCTTGAATCAAAGAAAACGGCACTAGACGTAGCTTATCGAGAAATCTCTTCCTTCAGCAAAACGTGGAATGCCACGCTGACCAATAACAAGGAAAGGGAGGACAAACTAAAGCAGCAGATTTCTGACTTGGAACACCAGCTGAAGACTAGCAAGCTCAAGTACGAAGAGGAAGTTATGGCTAGATGGGCTCTTCAGGACGCATTGAATGAGGTAGCCAAACGCAAGAAAGAAGCTCGTTCCCAGAAGAGAAAAGTTGATGATTGCTTTAGGGACGGTGAATGGGAAGAATCTATCGAGGATTTGAAGCGTGTGATCAGGCGAGGTGACACACTGATTGAAGGATTGCATGCTCAGCCGGACCATCTAAAGACCAAAAGGCTATTGAAGGAGTACAGGGGCTACGAACCTACTTGACTTGATTTGTATATTGTTGTTTTGAGCTGACCATCACCAGGCCTGTTGGTTGAGGTCATGCCTTCTATTGTACTACCTTACATTGATGTATAACTTTGCCCGATCAGCTATATACAAGTTGTTCCGTCTTCTGTGAATGATTATCAGCCAATTATCACCGCACTGTCACGGCACGACACGACACAGAGCACATGGCACTAGAGTTGGGGAAATAATACGCCCTAACGCACAGACACATATTGCATTGCATGTGCATACATATTGCATTTATCAGCTAATTATTAAAATTGTATCTCATCTCCTGCATCTCGACAGGTTTACAGAATTGCAAGCCAACGTCCTCATCGGTATCCCACTCGCACAAACTGTAAGAAGATTATGGATCAAGTACAGCAAGAGATGCAGGAGATGCGGGAGAGGCTCACGCAGTTCATGCAGACTATGGAAACGGTTATGAAGGGGCAGGAAAACCTGCAGACTCTGGTGTTGCCGCTATTGGCAAAGGCAAATGGAGGTGGTAACGAGGACCACCACTCTGTACAATTTGAGACTATTCATGGAGGCAGTGTGCATACTCCTTAGCCTGTAGTGAACCCTCCTGTGGTAAATGTGCCGGGCGCGAATGCGAACAACGGGGCTGGCACCGGAAATGGTAACAATGGAGTTGGAAATGAAGTTGTTGTTAATAATGTTGGACTCAAGGATGCCAATCTGGGTGGCGTTAATAATAACGGAGATAATGCTTTCGGAAACGCGGGTTTCGGATACAATGAGCAAGGCTTTGGCTATGGTGGTCAAGATGGCAGGTTTGGCTTTGGATACGACGGTGCTGGCATGGTTAACCAAGGTTATGGAGGAATGGCTAATAATGGTAACGGCACTGGATTCGTTAATAATGGGTATGGACCGGCTGGTATCAATCAGGGATACGGAATTAGAGGTCAATGACCAATGATGAATCAGAATGTATTTGGCCGCAATCAAGGGTATGATGGCTTTGGAAATGAAAATGTCAACTGGAACAAAGATCAGCAGGAAGATGCATTCTCTGGTAGAGGTTTTGACGGTCCTGTAGACAACACGCAGCGAATTAAGATGCTCGAGGAGCAGATGAAAGGTGTTGTGAATCAAAGTGCTTCTGGTTTGGACATGACCACGATGAGACTGGTACCCGGTCTGAGGGTACCTTTGAAATTTAAGGCTCCAACTTTTGACAAGTACAAGGGAGATACTTGCCCCAAGGTTCATGTGCGATCGTACTATAGAAGAATGTCGGCTTATTCGAATGACGAAAGAATGCTGATGCATTTCTTTCAGGACAGTTTGTCTGGTCCTTCTCTTGAATGGTACATGGGGTTAGAGCCTACCCAGATAAAGACTTGGAAACAGTTGGCCGACGCATTTGTGGCGCATTATAAATACAATAGTGACTTGGCCCCAAATCGGATCCAGTTACAAGGGTTGTCCCAAAAGAAAGATGAAAGCTTCAAGGAATACGCGCAGAGATGGCGCGATATGGCCGCACGAGTTCATCCTCCACTGGATGACAAAGAGATGAATGATATGTTCGTAGGGACATTTACTGGTGTGTTTTATGATAAGCTGTTCCATACTTCCTTGGGTAGTTTCTCGGACCTAGTCTTGATGGGTGAGAAAATCGAAAGTAATATTAAAGTGGGCATATTCCGCGCTGAGGAATCCACTTCATCGGGAAATAACAGAAAAGGTTATGGTGGTCGCCGTCAGGGTGACACGAGTGCAGTATTCGGAGGCCGAGGCCGAGGCCGAGGTAGAGGACGTAATCAGTACAATCATCCGCAACAGGTGGCAAGTGTCACAATTCCATTCCCTCAGCAATCAGTACCGTTACAGCAGATACCGCCGCAACAACAACCACAACAACAACAGCAGCAACAGAGACCTAACCAGGGTCAAAGGAGATTTCCTAACACGAGGCTGAAGAGGGTTTTTGATGTACCTCCTTATACATATGCGGAATTGCTTCAAACATTGCTGGGTTTGAATTTAGTAGAAAAGAGGACCATGGTGCCAATGAAGGGTACCCCTCCATTTGGCTTTGATACGAATAAGAAATGCGAGTTTCACTCCGGAGCTCCTGGCCACGACATAGAGACGTGTCATGCTTTCAAGCATGTGGTACAAGATCTGCTAGATAGCAAAGCCATCAACTTCGGGCAAGCTGGCCCAAATATCTTGAATTCACCTATGCCCAACCATGGGGCAAATGCTGTGTTGACAGAGGAAGAGCTGAGCTTGGTATTGAGTGTCGATGAGCTCAAGACTCCACTGTGCGAGGTTAAAAGCAGATTGTTGAGAGGAGGTGTTCATCCGGGCTGTGATGAGTATTGTCTGGATTGCTGGGCTCAAGATGGGGGCTGCATTGAGTTGAAAAGAGGTATTCAGGCTTTGATGGACGAGGGTAGATTGTAGTTTGACAGCACAGCCGTTGAGAAACCTGCGGAGGTTATGATGGATGAGGCTAATGATGTAGCGATGGTGACTATCCCACGAGAGACGATTACTATAACGGCGCCAGCCAGGCGGCCAACGATCACCATCACAAAAGCGGGGCCTGTCCCGTATGAAAATCCTAAAGCCGTACCCTGGACCTACGGGTTGGAAGCTTACTGCAATGGCGAGAAGATAGAATGGAATAAGCAACCAGCTGAAGTTGTTGACAACGTTGTTGGAACTGGCGGGATGACTCGAAGTGGAAGGATCTTTGTGTCACCAGAGGTAGAAGCTCAGCGTTTGGCTCGAGGAAAAGAAAAAGTGAATGAGGGTATACCTGTACAGAGGAATGAGAAGGAAACGTCACGGAAGGACGTAGAGGAGTTTATGCGCCTAATTAGAAAAAGCGACTACAAGATTGTCGAGCACTTGCAACAAACACCATCGAAGATATCCATACTATCATTGTTGTTATGCTCCGAAGCACATCGGAATGCATTGTTGAAGATTTTGGATACTTCATTCGTACCTCAGGATGTGTCTGTCAACCAGTTGGAGGGGGTACTGGCCCATGTGAACGCCGGTCATAGTTTGGGATTCACTGATTTTGATTTGACCCCAAGGGGGAGAGAACACAACATGGCGCTGCATGTTTCTGTTGAATGTCGGGGCACGATTATGTCCCACGTATTGGTAGATACAGGATCTTCTTTGAACGTACTTCCCAAAAGGCCATGATGAAGCTAGACATCCGGGGAATCATCTGTACACCGAGTGATTTGGTGGTTCGGGCATTTGACGGCACCCGAAGATCGGTGTTTGGATCGATAACGTTACCCTTGCAAGTGGGACCAGAGGTATTTGAAACGGAGTTTTACATTATGGACATTCACCCCGCGTACAGTTGCTTATTAGGACGCCCGTGGATACATGGTGCTGGGGCAGTTACCTCTACTTTGCACCAGAAATTGAAGTATATGGTGGGTGACAGTGTCGTTACCTTCTGTGGAGAGGAGGATTATCTTGGTGAGTCACTTGTCCTCATTCAAATACATCGAGGTTGATGGTGAAATTCATGAGACGCCCTGCCAGGGGTTTGAAAGTTTGAAAATCAAGGATAAAGCTCCAGTCGTCAGTAAAGCGCCGGAAGTGGCCGTATCCTCATACAAAGAAGCGCGGGCTTTAGTGCAAGCAGGAGAGACGAAGGGTTAGGGCCATGTACTAGACATACCTGTGAAGGTGGACAGGTTCGGACTGGGTTATCAGCCGTCATCATCAGCGCCCATTGCAGGGGCACCAAAATTCAAAGGACCAGTGACGATCACGTCCAATGGGGTTTGTTTTGAAGCCATCAATGCTGTCTCCGATTCAAAGGAGGGGTATAGTGACTGTGACATGGATGCTTGGATCCATCCAAGCGTGCCGGGGCAAGGGCTATGCAACTGGTCAATTCAGGAATTTGTTCCCGTGACTACAAAACAGTAATTTCTTTGTTTTTCAATTGTTGAATAATCCGGTGTCCTGCCCAGGGCATCGTGACTTTGCTTAGGGTTACTCTTTTATGTACATTGTGATGTTTAGATCATTAAATAAAAAGGCGTTTTTTGTTGCATGCAAATATTGTGCTCTCTGTCTTTCCTGTTTTTGTTTTACAATAAAATGGCAACGTGGTTACTCGCTTTATGCACATTTTGAAGCATTTAACCATTCCTTTTACAGGATAATATTTTCAGATGACATCATTGAACCGCCTATAACTCATTTCGACTTTGAGCACCCGGTATTTCAGGCCGAAGAAGAGATTGTCGAAGATGGCGAAGTTCCAGAAGAATTGACCTGGGTGTTAAAACAAGAGGAACGAATCATTCTGCCTCATGAGGAAATTATTGAAATCATCAATCTCGGGTCAGAAGGGGTTGAAAGGAATATCCGTATAGGGGCTGCGCTGCAGAGCGAGGTCAAGCAAAGATTGGTTGAAATACTGAGAGAGTATAGTGATATCTTTGCTTGGTCATATGAGGACATGCCCGGATTAGATACAAATATGGTCGTACATCGTCGGCCGTTAAGGGAAGAGTGCCCGCCGGTTAAACAGAAGCTTCGTAGAACTAGGCCTGATATGGCAGTGAAGATTAAGGAGGAGGTTCAAAAGCAGTGGGATGCAGGGTTCCTGGCTGTTACGAAATATCCCACTTGGGTCGCAAATATTGTTCCAGTGCCGAAAAAGGACGGTAAAGTCAGAATGTGCGTGGATTACCGTGATCTAAACAAAGCGAGCCCAAAAGACGATTTTCCACTTCCTCACATCAATGTGTTGGTTGATAATACTGCTCAGTTCTCTGTCTTTTCTTTTATGGACGGATTCTCGGGATATAATCAGATCAAAATGGCACCCGAAGACATGGAGAAGACCACTTTCATAGCGCCCTGGGGAACATTTTGTTACAAAGTGATGCCCTTTGGACTGAAAAATGCTGGGACAACATATCAAAGAGCGATGACTACTCTCTTTCATGACATGATGCATAAAGAGATTGAAGTATATGTAGATGATATGATTGCCAAATCCCAGACGGAGGAAGAACATTTGGTAAATCTGCTGAAGCTATTCAAGAGGCTTAGGAAGTTCAGGTTGAGACTGAACCCTAACAAGTGCACCTTCGGAGTGAGGTCGGGTAAACTGCTGGGGTTTATCGTGAGCGAAAAAGGAATAGAGGTCGATCCTGCAAAAATAAAAGCAATACAAGAGATGCCGACGCCTAAAACAGAAAAAGAGGTGCGCGGGTTTTTAGGGAGGTTGAACTACATCGCTCGGTTCATATCTCACCTAACAGCTACGTGTGAGCCGTTATTCAAGCTGTTGAAAAAAGACCAGGCTGTAACATGGAATGAAAATTGTCAAAAGGCGTTCGATAAAATAAAGCAGTATTTGCAGGAGCCTCCTATTTTGATACCTCCAGTGGCAGGGAGACCCTTAATTATGTACTTGACGGTTCTTGAGGGAAGCATGGGTTGTGTTCTCGGTCAACAGGACGAGACAGGGAGAAAAGAGCACGCAATTTACTACCTGAGTAAAAAGTTTACCGAATGTGAATCTCGATACTCAATGCTCGAGAAAACTTGTTGCGCGCTAGCCTGGGCCGCCAAGCGTTTGAGGCAATACATGCTGAACCATACAACCATGCTCATCTCGAAGATGGATCCTATCAAATACGTATTTGAAAAGCAAGCATTATCGGGGAGAATTGCCCGTTGGCAGATGGTCTTGACCGAATACGACATCCAGTATGTCTCACAGAAGGCTATAAAGGGGAGTGTATTATCTGAGTATTTGGCAGAGCAGCCTATTGAGGACTACCAATCGATGAGGTTTGATTTTCCTGACGAGGATATCATGTACCTAAAGATGAAAGATTGTGAAGAACCATTGCCGGACGAAGGACCAGAATTGGGTTCCAAATGGAAGTTGATCTTTGACGGAGTTGTAAACTCCTATGGTAGCGGAATAAGGGCAATCATCACTACTCCACATGGGTCACACATACCATTCACTGCTCGATTGACCTTTCCGGTTACCAATAATGAAGCCGAATACGAAGCTTGTATCATGGGGCTTGAAGAAGCCATTGATTTGCGAATCAAAAATCTGGATGTATATGGAGACTCAGCTCTGGTGGTGAATCAAATAAAAGGAGAATGGGAGACACGTCAGCCCAATTTGATACCGTACATGAATTACGCGAGGAGATTGTTGCCC
This sequence comes from Lathyrus sativus, assembly GCA_963859935.3. Taxonomy (NCBI): domain Eukaryota; kingdom Viridiplantae; phylum Streptophyta; class Magnoliopsida; order Fabales; family Fabaceae; genus Lathyrus; species Lathyrus sativus. The sequence continues at coordinate 130,117,651 of OZ012736.1, read as the reverse complement.
TTCTTTGACAAGGTGGAGTTGCATCATGTACCGCGAGCAGAGAATCAGATGGCTGACGCTCTGGCCACATTGTCTTCCATGTATAAAGTCAATTTCTAGAATGAGGCTCCCAGAATTGTTATCTCTCGGCTTGATAGACCCGCCTTCGTATTTGCCATTGACGAAGCATCTGATGATAAACCCTGGTATTTTGACATCCATAATTTCCTGAAAAACAAAGAATATCCGGCTGGGGCATCCAGTCACGATCAGAAGACTCTCAGGAGATTGACGGGTAATTTCTATCTGAATCCAGACGGTGTCCTATACAAGAGAAATCACGACTTGGTGCTACTACGTTGTGTAGACGAGAAAGAGGCGAAGCTGCTCATGGAGGAAATACATGAGGGTACATTTGGTACGCATGCCGGTGGACATGCCATGACGAGGAAGCTGCTGCGGGCAGGTTATTATTGGCTAACTATGGAAACCGATTGCTTCAAGTTTGCGAAGAAGTGTCACAAGTGCCAGATCTATGCAGATAAGATCCATGTGCCTCCGAGTCCTCTGAACGTGATGTCGTCACCATGGCCATTCTTAATGTGGGGAATCGACATGATTGGAAAGATCGAGCCGACGGCATCTAACGGACACCGTTTCATTTTGGTAGCAATCGATTATTTTACCAAATGGGTGGAAGCGGCATCCTATGCAAATGTGACCAAGCAGGTGGTAGCTAGGTTTATCAAGCGAGATATCATTTGCAGATATGGAATCCCCGAGCGGATAATTACCGACAACGGTTTGAACTTAAATAACAGAATGATGAAGGAGCTGTGTCAGAGTTTTAAGATCGAGCATCACAACTCCTCTCCTTATCGACCCAAGATGAATGGCGCTGTTGAGGCAGCCAATAAGAACATAAAGAAGATTGTTCAGAAGATGGTGGTGACTTATAAGGACTGGCATGAGATGCTACCTTTTGCTTTGCACGGTTATTGTACGACGGTACGCACATCAACCGGGGCAACCCCGTTCTCATTGGTATATGGAATGGAAGCAGTGTTACCACTGGAAGTTGAGATTCCTTCCCTGAGGGTATTACGAGATGTCCAACTAGACGAGGCAGAATGGGTGAAAGATAGGTTGAACCAGCTGAGTTTAATGGATGAGAAGAGGTTAGCTTCTCTAGCATATGGTCGTTTGTACCAGAGCCGAATGAAGAAAGCGTATGATAAAAAGATACATCCTCGGAGCTTTCAGACGGGCGACCTTGTGCTAAAGAGGATTCTCCCGCCACAAGCAGATCACAGGGGCAAGTGGACCCCCAACTACGAAGGGCCATACATTGTCAGAAAAGTCTTTTCAGGAGGAGCTTTGTTGTTGTCCACCATGGACGGTGAGGACTTTACATCGCCTGTGAATTCGGACGCAGTTAAAAAATACTTTGCTTGAAATTGACCCGCTGGACAAAAAAGGAGAGTCCAGGCAAAAATTGGGCATCCTGGCGAACCAAAAACAGAATAAAAGATTCGGGCAAAAGTTAGGGATAAAATTGAAAAAATGTACACCCGCGAAGTCGAAAACCTACACTGGGCGGCTTCGGCAAAAAAGGGTATCCCGGTGAATTGAAAACCCGTAAAGGGCGGTTCACGCAAAAGTTAGGGATTTGAAAAGCAAATGATTGCGGTCCGAATTTGATATTGCATTGCACATTGGTGCCGGAGAATACTTGAGGATTCGTTTATCAGATACAACCTCTTCGGAAATTTGAATACCGGGAAAGCGCCAGAGTCAGGCGAGTCATAGGAGGATCAGCTCATGGTGTTTGTCTGCATCCCGTTGCCGACATGTGTACATATTTGTGTTAGTATTTATGCTTCCTGTGCATACTTGTGTACTTGTTTGTGCGTAGCTACCTCTTTTCAGGAGTTACATCCATTGTACAAAACTCCGCCTATTTAGAGGCCCTATCAATAAAACATGTTATTCAGTACTCGATATTTGTTCTTTATTGTTTTGTATGTGAAAAAACGCCGATTGTTTTGACAAAACTAGCATGTGCATAACGGTGTTGGCCCTTGCCAACAATTGCTAAAACTTTGAATTGACTGAAATGATGTCACGAATGCTAACCCGAATAGATTCGGTTGTATGGACTTGTTTTGTCGCGTTTGTGCTGTTTTGCTGGGTCCTTGCCTGTTTGAAGCAATCGAAAGAGAATTACTATGGCCTAGCCAGGGCATTGGATGAAAGATGTGATTACAGTTGATGTAGATCCCCACGCAGGTCGTGTTCCCGGAAGTGGAAATGGCGCTCCCCTTTATTGAAGGACAAGATTAATTCCCCAGAAGAGTATCTTAATAGAGATGTCTCCGGCAAGGTGGTAATCCCCACAGAATTGAGCATGTGTAGATGTAATCCCCAGTTAAAAAGGTTCTCAAGAGGGATGACCAAGTCAAGATTGGTTCAGAAAGATGGTTTTTCTTTTTCCCCCGCAGGGTCAGTTATTTCCAACAAGAGTTGATAATCTCAAGATTGTGATTTGTATTCAGACAGTAGGATTTCCTCCACAAGGACTCTCTATCCCGAGCAGAGTTGTTTAGCCTCAGAGTAGTGATTCCAGGTTGGCAGGCTGTGCTCAGACAGTGTACATTCCTCAAGGAAGATCCATTATCCCCAGTAGGGTCGTCTACTCTCTCCAGCAGAGGTTTCCTTCCCGGTAGGATCCTTTATTCTCCCCCCAGCGGAGCCAGTTTTGTCTCCAAGAGAGTCGTTGCTTCCCCCCAGCGGAGTTCTCTCTATTCAGCAAGAATTTTCTTTCCTCCCAGTGGAAATTAAAGTACAGATCTCTCCTCAGCAGAGTTGGTTGTATGTCCTGGCATTTATTTTGCCAAAATACTTCGTGATACCCGTTCACTCCCCAGCATGGTGTTATTTGTCCTCAACAACAAGGATTGGTGAAGCAAGCTCGTTAGAGCTTATCCCCAGCAGCTTGAACCTGCATTTGCATCGACATATAGTGTCATATTTGCATCCACCAAGTAAAACGCGTAGCATTTCCATATTGTATGGAGCATTACGCCATTATCAAACATACACATTTTGAAGCATAGATCAGGTTGATTGACTCTTTTCTTTCAGGTATTTTCTCAATAGGAGTATGGAGTTCTAAAGATCTGATGGTACTAGACAATCGAGGTCTCGCCCGGAGACGTGTGATGTAGTTCAGTTTATTGTTCCCCACAGAGTTTCCAATTGGGGCATTGTTATACCCGGCCAGCGGGATGTTTTTTTTCAAGATTGTTGTGCATTGGCACGAAGTTTTCACGAAATCAAAATTCAGAGGTGGTCACTTGTTATTGACGCGAGTGTTTGACAGTTATTCTCGGAACATCCCCCAGCGGAGTTAGTTACTGCAAAGAATAGGCAAAGAAGCTATGTCCGAGAAGAAGATTTTCCTGTGTGATGGGCAGATGAATTCAAAGTTCCTGTGTGATAGGCAGAAGAAGACATTCCTGTGTGATGGGCAGATGAAGTCAGAATTCCTGTGTGATGGGCAGAATGCAAAATTCCTGTGTGATGGGCAGACGAAGACATTCCTGTGTGATGGGCAGATGAAGTCAAAATTCCTGTGTGATGGGCAGATGAAGACGTTCCTGTGCGATGGGCAGACGAAGACGTTCCTGTGTGATGGGCAGACGAAGACGTTCCTGTGTGATGGGCAGACGAAGACGTTCCTGTGTGATGGGCAGATGAAGGTTTTTCTTTGTAATGGGCAGATTAGGATTTTCAGTAAAGTGGATAGAAGTATGTTCCCGTGTCAGATAGGCGGATGACGATTTCTTTGCAGTTATACACAAAGGTGTGTTCCCGTTTCGGATAGGCAGATGAAGAGTTTGTGTGACATAAGCAAGAGGTGTGTTCCCGTTTCTGATAGGCGGATGATTTCCTCGTAGGGAGCATAGTATGTGTCCCATGACAAGATAGAGCTGCATTCTTACAAAAGTCTTCTTCCGGTGAAGCCACTAAGGATTGTTCCAGTATTGACAGAATAGTGATGAAGTCGGATCAGTAAAATTTTTTTTCCCCAAGTAGTGGTGTAGTTGTTTTGCAGTTGGCAAATTTCCAGGTTTATTGGTATTCAACCGTTTCGTACCTCGATTGTCTGAAGGCTCCGGGCATTTCACCCAGTCGGGTCCAAATCGTTTGAATAGGGGCAGCTGTTGCACCCCAAAATTTGACCAACTTATTTCACCTGATTTTATGTTCATAGCTTTAGCATTTGCATATTAGATCATGTACATAATTCATTCATCTGCATAGCATAGCATGGGCAAGCCATCCAACAAGGGATCAAATGCCATTCTTATTTCAAAGAGCATGTCAAGAGGTTCTTATTCAAAATTTAAGCCTATGCAAGTCACCAGAAAGAAATTGAAGCTTGAGAAGTTGGTGGACCAATCAGTGGGTTTTTCTCCTATCTTGAGGGGGTTTGAAGACTATCAAAGAGATTGTGGGCTATGAATTGAGGGCATGGAATGTATATAGACATCATGGAAGACCTAGAGGGTCATTTTTAGAGTGAGACCAGTCATTGATGTGATTACAAGGGCTGCAGTTGAAGACAGTCAACTAGGGTTTCATCTGGGTCAACCCTAGGTCAACCCTAGGCCAAAAGCTTGATTGAAGGGGCATCAAGGTCTATTTGAAGAATGTGGGATTCATCATTTGATATGTGGATATGGATGTGGTGTTGTGCCAAGAATAAATCACAAGAAATCAAGAAGAAGAGAAGTTTCTAAATTAGGGTTTCAGTGTAAAATCCCCTGATTTAGGGCAAGCTTCCAAGCAGAATAATTCAAGATACAAGTCTCTAATGGATCCTTGGCCAACATTAAACTTGTAGAGTATCTCAAGAAATTTAATTTGAGTGGTGGAAGGCATCAAGGAGATTTATAGAACTCAAGTTATGGTTCTTGCAAGTTACAGGTCCTCAGAGGCATCTGAATTTTGTCTGTGAAAGTCACTTGACGTCCAAGCAATTTTTTCCCCTTAAGGAGTTTTCAAATGGATTTCTGGCCAACATGAAAGTTGTTCCACATGATCTCAGATTTCTAGAAAGGTATGGTATGCCTCAATCTGATTTGTGGAGCTCTACTTATGATCTTGGCAAGCCAAGGGCATTTTGATCATTTGGAGGTTATAAGTCATTTCAAGCATAAGGCCATATATCCTACTTCCAAGCTTCAAATGGAAAAATCTTCAACATCAAAGTTTCTTAGAATGATGTTTTAAGGCTAGTAGGGAGGTCATGAGATGTTGGAAAGGCTCATATCAAAAAGTGATAAAAATGGCCTAAAAATGAGGCATAAGTTAATTCAAGTGAAGTTGAAAATCATAAATCCCAAGCTACAAGTCCAAACCATGTCATATGATAGGTCATTTTGACTCCAAAAGGCATTCTAAGAACAATGGTTCAGCCACAATTTTGATTTGAGGCTTGCATCATAGGGTTGCTTTGTAATTTGATTACTTGTATAATGGGGTACCAAACCAAAACAAGGAAAAGCTTGCTAAACAAGGAAGTTATGCATTATATCTCCTCTTAGATATCATTTAAGGAGAAATTCAATTCAGTTACCAAGGATTATAAGGGTTTTTGCATGAGATACCATATCATGAGAAGTGAAAATTCAAATTACCATATCATGGAAAATTCAAGTTCTTTCTAGATGGTTCTAGGAGGTTCTAGACTTTTCTAAACCTCTCTATATATTGGATACAACTTCCATTGGTGAAAGGTTGGTGATAGTTGGTGTTAATTGTGGAAGAGAATAGAGATTGAAATCCAAAAACTCCATTTGCAAATCACATTGAATCTTCATATTCTTCTTCATTACCATTCCATTTTTCTTCACAAATCATCTCCACCAACATTTCTGAGTGTGTTCATATTGATTTGCAACTCCATTGATGAAGAATTGAAGGCTTTCCAATTGAATTTGCAAGAAGGCAAATTGCATTGGATCTTGAAATACACGTTCCCTACATCAAATCTTGTGCAAGCAGAGGAATATTCATCATCTAGGGAGTGTTCTTGAGGAGCTACAGGGCTTGGATTGAAGATTTTCAACACCTACCATTTCAAGAAGCAAGGTATGCAATTTCTGTTCTACACCCTATTCTAGGCATGGCTAGGGTTAATTATTAGTGTAGATCCATTAGAGACAATTAGGTGGTTCATTTTGATGAGTTTGGGACTGATTGGAGAGGTTTCATCCATGGACACGAATTCTTGGTGGAGTTAGAATGAATGATATATTGAGTTTTAATGCTAGATTAATGGCTGGTCTTGATGAGTATAGCATGAGGATCATTTTTGTATAAAGAATGTTGAGTTTGGTTGAGGTTGAAAACTGATGAAATTGTGAGTTCATGGAGTTCCCCCGTTCGGTTTGGATGATAGAGGTTGTTTTAATGCAAACCAATGCCACAGTTGTATTCTACGTGGAAAATAGGCCAAGATTGGTTTTTGCACTTTGAGATTTAGTGGAGAAATGAGCGCACACGAGTGGCTGTAAGTTCTGTGCATGGGAGGGTGTTTTCATGGAGTTCAGAAACCCTAATCAATCCAAGGTTGAAGATGAAATCATTGCCATTGATGCGTGCTGACTGTGTTGACTGGAAAAGAAATCGGATGGCTGTGATTCAAAAACGAATTGGAGGGAGAATGAAAGCAGCATAAAACACTGCGTTTCATTAAAGCAGCTTCATGGGCTTAAATGAATTTCGCTGTTCCCACCCCCATGCAAGGCCCAGTCCAGATTTTAACTGAATTTGATTTCTTTTCGCACCGCGTTTTTGATATTTTTCTTTTGATTTTCTTTGTTTTCTGAATTAATGCTGGGCCCAAGCGCGTTTCTTATTGGCACCTCCCAGTTAAGCCCAAAGCATCATATAAACTGGATATTATTGCTGTTCGTACCCCCCATGCATTCATAAATCATTTTAATTTTCTCCAAATTTTATTTTACTTTAAAAAATCATATCAAATAGAAAAAAGAATATCTTTTAATGGGACTTTTTTCCCCACTTTCCATTTTCTGTCTAGAAAAATATAAAATCATAAAATTTCCATTTTATTTCTTTTTTATATCTTTTTTTTGCATATTTGCATCTTTAATTGCTTTTTAATTCTTTTTAGTTGATACCTTAATTTGTAGAATTTAGTTAGGGTAGTTCCCTTTAGATTTTTAGGTCAATCTTTTTAGGGTAGTTAGATGAATGTTTTAGGTTCCCCCTGAATTAGTTACATATTTTTGTGACAATTTTTAGGATAGTTTTGATTAGGTAATTCTAGGTTGTATAAAATTAGGTTAAACCACAACTTAGGTGCATTAAAACAATTTCTTTTGGGTTTTTTAGGACAAGTTAGGCTATGGGGAATATATGGGGTATATAGGGTAGATATAGTACTTCCCTTAGAATTAATATTAGGCTTGTAAATATTATTTTACTATTTTTAGTATATTTTGCAATTGTTTGATTGTATGGTGTGCCCTTTTTGGGGTTATTTGTTTGTCATTTTGGGGCTCATTGGGCTTGCTTGGGGCTTGGGCTTGAGTTGGAGAGCTTTGTTGATGAAGCAAATGGAAGTCAAGGATTGAAGAACAAGTTCAAGAGTTGATGAAGATTGTTGCTTGCTAGGATTGCCGGTTGTTGTTGAAGACTACAGGAACTAGGAGCTAGGTAGAACTTAGAGTAGAAATTTGATTCTTAAACATGGATGGCTTTGTTTGCCTCCATCCCTCTCTATGATTCAGAGTCTCTCCATGATACTCACCCCCTTCCTTTGGAAGGCTTGGTGACAGTATCTAAGAGATAGAACTCTTGAGAGAAACATTCTACATTTTGTTAACAGTCTGTTTGCCACCTTTGGTGGTCAACTAACTGCTTAACATCCCAATTCATCCTATTAATTGTTCCTCATCCTGGAAAGTTTGATTTGAAGAAAAGCCATGAAAGATTAAAGATAGAAGTCATTGTTTGAAGATTGTGCTGTTGAAGCTGTGCATGTGACTGTTGCTGTTTGAAGCCCTACTGCTTGAAGCTGTTGAAGATGATTACTGTAAGAGTTTCCCTCCTTGAAGATTGATGCTTGCTTGAAGCTTGTAGATGTTTTGAAGATGACTTGAAGATAGAAGATGATGGAGCCTGTTGTGTAGGGTTGCTGTTTACTGTTTATTTTTGCTGTTTAGAAGCTTCTGATGTATTGTTTGAGTTTCCCGGACTGTATTGTTTGCCAATTAACCTGTTAGGTTGAAAGTGAATTTTGTTAGCTTTTGCCTGTTGTTTTCAAGGTTCGAGGTGGAGCGGGACTCCCTTGCCTAGCTTGTATTGTTGCATTCATGCATTTTACTGTTTTATTATATATGTTGTTTCTGTTTTCGCTTATCCCTTAGGATCTCTGTTTCTCTCTGCGCAAGAGAGGAACATGATAGACATTAGGTCTTAACCCATGCATGATAACATTAGGTTAGTTTGATTCCCTTTTCAACCATAGGTTAGAGTTGTTGTTTCTCTTCTCATCTTAAAACAATCAAAAAACACAATAAGATTTCGAACCCAATAAAAGACACTTCTTCCGTAAAAGAATGTGAACTCATCAAAACGTCAATTTTTGTCCGCTTGGACTGTTAATCAGAAAAACCCTTTTTTAGAAGGAATAAAAACAATCAAGACAGACTTGTGTCGTACGTGGCCCGAACTACGTTTGCTCTGATCTTTCATGTTGTATGAAAGTACGTAGGCATAGGATGCGATATCCTAGCGAGCAACCATCCCCTCCTTCACCAGTAGTTAGTCGAACTACGAAGACTCTGACTTTCTCTCTTGAGAATACGTAGGCATAGAGCAGCGAGGATCTACCGAGTCCCTTTCTTTCTTTTTAACCCTTAACCCTTAGTTTAGATAGAAATAACAATCCGTACCAGAAAACAAGCGTGGATCCCGTCGAGTACGACGGACGTGAGGGGTGCTAATACCTTCCCCTTGCGTAACCGACTCCCGAATCCAGGATTTGGTTGCGATGACCATTCCTTTCCCGTCTTTGCGGTAGGTTTACTCTGAGCGTTTCCTTTCCCTCCTTTGGGATAAATAACGCACGGTGGCGACTCTTCTGTTCAGCCGGCGCCGATTTTCGCAGTAGCGACAGGTGATGCTCATGGTTGAGTACATGATATGAGGCCTTGCTGCCCTTATATAGCCTCCCATCCTCACTTTTATGTTGAGCTTCCTTTTCCTTTCATTTGGTTTAGTTTTGGTGGTGTGGTTGATGTTGTTTGACTTAGGTCATTTCATCCCACTTTTGGTGCATCTTTGTGTGGTTTGTTCTTGTTTGGTTGGTTTCCTCTTGTGCAATTCTTTTTCTTTTCTTTTCTTGCATCTCCATATGCATGCTTGGTTGAGATGAGCTTGTGGAGGCTACTGCCCCACACTATTTTCCTCCCACTTTCATTCTATTTGTGCATCTTATGTTCGCATCTTCATTTGCATATGCTTTCTTTTCTTCTTCTTCTTCTTTTGCTTTTCTTTGCCATGCTCCCCATAAATTCTATAACCTCTTGAGGTTATGATAGACATTAAGTGCCTAACCATGCATGATAATATTAGGTAGTTCCCTTTGAATCTCAACTTTAAGTCCACTTTTCATGATAACTTTTAGGATTGATTAATCTCCCATCAGTTTCCTTTCTTCTCTTCTCATCTTCAAACATTCATAAAACATCTAATAAAGAATGACAAGTGTGGCACGCTACGAGCCTTAAGCTACTTGAGAAATGGTGATTGGGGGGCTCCCTCTTAATGACCTAGAGTGTTTAGTGTACACCCTTTGGGTGATATACGACGCATTCACTCTTAGGTCATAGTCTCTAGTGCGACATGAGTAACAAGTCAAGTTCAAAACACTTCTTCTCTAAAAAACACAAAAACACTTCAAACCTTTTTCATCCTTCGGGATCTTAACCAGGAAAATATTTTCAGAAAAAGAGTGTTGTTAACTCTTAGTTCTTTTGCAAACGGTAACGCCTAAGTCTCCCATGCTCGAGCTGCATACACCAATTGCTAGAACTACTTGTTAACCCTACTCGGGCCTAAAAAACTTTTGAACCAGCCGATGTTCCTTTTAGCCCGAACTATGTTTGCTCTCTGATCTTTCATACCAGATGAAAGTACGTAGGCACAAGACGCGATGTCTTGGCGAGCAACCTTTCCCCTTTCACCCGTAGTTAGTCGAACTACGTTGACTCTGACTTTCCCATTGCACGAGGGAGTACGTAGGCACAGAGCGGCAATGCTCTGCTGAGTCACTTTTCTTTTCTTTTTATTTTGTCCGTTAACCATTAGAGTAGATAGATTGATCACCCTTTTAGATAGACAACAATGCATGGATCCCGTCGAGTACGACGGACGTGAGGGGTTCTAATACCTTCCCCTTGCGTAACCGACTCCCGAATCCAGACATGGTTGCGATGACCTTGTCTTTCCCTTTTTCGTTAGGCTTTTCCGATCGTTTCCTTTCCCTCTCTTTGGGATAAATAACGAAAGGTGGCGACTCTTCTATTTTTCCGCCGGTTGTTTTTCGCAGTTGCGACAGCTGACGACTTTGCTGGGGAATCTGGTTCCCTATGCGAGTTAATCCTAGCGCTTGTCTATTTATCTTTGGGTGTTGTACATATGTGCTTTATTTACTTTCGCATTTTACTTTCCCACATTTATTTTCCGCATCATATGTCATTACTGCTGTGCTGTGCGGAGGGAAGTTCCATTGAGTGATAAGCCAGACCCAGGCTTGAGTATACACCTAGCTTTAGTAGTGGATAGTAGTGGTGGATGTGCTTGCTTTGCTCGTACTAGTTCACCATGAAATTCGCGCTCGAACGAGATTCTCTTTAACAATTTTCTTTTTGGCCCTTTGGGCTCGAAGGAATTTTGGATCTGAGGGTTGTCGACTCTGGGGACCGATCATTTGTGAGTCAGCTAAGTGAGGCCTCTTCAAGAGATTATGATGCTAAACCAGAAATGGTGAACGTATCATCATTTCTTGAAAGTCTGTGACGCTGACAAATGCATAGGATGCCGAACCTTATCAGTGGATAGGTCCATACCTGTGAGTGGGATTGGGTTATGCAGGAAACATTGGCTTTCAGAATACCCGGTTCTTTACAGTGTGAATCTATTTATCAGTGGGTCCTATTGTCGGTATTTTTTTCTTCCTAAGGCGGAGCGCTGGTTCTTCTCGACCAACGACACAACAGTCTTGATCCCTTGTTTGCATTTGCATTTGCATTTTCATCTGCATTTCATTAACATGTATTTGTGTTGCAGGTGCATATTTCTCCCCTGATTCTAGTGATCTTATTCCCTCATTGTTAATATGGAGTCCTTGAAGAGAATAGTGGCTTACAAGCTTCCAACATCAGATGTTAGATCTTTGCTGAGTTTGATTTCCATGGCTGGTGAGAAGGTGATGGAAGATTTCAGGCAGTTCTATGGGAGATTATTGAGATGTGTTTGCAAGTCTTCAGCACACGAGATGGATGGCCTTTATGCCTTTATGCAGTTCTACGATCCACAATTGAGGTGTTTTGTCTTTCCTGACTACATTCTGGCGCCTACCTTGGAGGAGTACTCTGTGATGTTGGGTGTGCCCATTCTTGGTCAGATGCCGTTTTTTCATATTGACGCTAAGCCTGATCTGGCTAAGCTAGCTGCCATAGTACATGTGGATGCTTCAGAGTTAAAGGGGGGGGGGGGGTCTGACAGAGTGGAATGGAGTGCATGGTTTTCCTATTTGATAAGGCTCGGCAGTTTTCTAAGGATGGTTGTTGGATTGTATTTAACGTTGTTCTTGCTCTTTGTATATATAGCATTGTATTGTTTCCTAATCTCCCTGACTTTGTGGATTAGATGCATTTCATATACTGGCTTCAAGAAACCCAGTTCCTACTCTTCTTGGAGATGTTTATCATTCTATGCATTACAAGAATGAGAAACGAAGGGGAAAGAATGTGGCTTGCTGTGTTCCTCTATTGTATGCTTGGTTTGTGTTGCACCCCAAAATTTGACCAACATTTCTTTACCTAGCTTGTGGTTCATCTCATTCATCATCAGCATTATCACTTGCATCTCATTGATATGTGTGCAATAGATTAAGAGGTATGACTACCCATCAAGAGTTATATGAGACTTTGAAGCTAGCCAAGAAGGTTATTCAAGTGTTCAAGGGTTGATATCTTTGTCAGAGAAGTTAAGAGGTCCTCAGAGAGATTGGTTGAAACCAAGGTTGTGTGCCCCCTAACTTGAGAGTTGTGGGAGCTCCTCAGATGATTCTGAAGTTATGAGGATGGACTTGAAGCTTTTAGAAATCTTATGAGATGTCTTGAAAGCCATCATGAAGCCTAGAGAGGTCATTATGCAAGAATAAGCAGCCTCAGCCATGAGTGGCATAATTAGGGTTTGACTGGGTCAACCCTAGGTCAACTGATGATTTGGAGAGGGTTGAGACCTAATCCAAGAGCCATGTGATCATGGAGTGATGCATTGAGATGATATAAGGATGATTACAAGGTCAACTCATCATGATTGAGGAGTTTGAGAAGTTTCAAGCTAGGGTTTCTAGGGCTTGACAGTGTAAAATCCCCTAGTTTGACCCCTATCTTCAAGGCAATTTAGCTCAAGATGTGATTGTCATATCATCTTACCCCCAACATGAATGTTGTATAGCTTGCTCTTAGCTTTAATTTGAGTACTAGAAGTCCTTGATAGGATTTGTAGAGCTCAAGTTATGACTTTGACAAGTTACAGGTCATCTGAGGTATGTGAATCTGGGGCCTTGAAAGTCACCCAACTTGCATCCAACTTTTGCCCAAGAAGGATGATTCCTATGAACTTTTGGTCAACATGAATGTTTTTCCTCATCTTCCTAGCTTTCTAGAGAGTACTAGAAGTCCTTGATAGGATTTGTATAACTCAAGTTATGGCTTTGACAAGTCAAGGGCATTTTGGTCATTTGGAGATTATAGGTCATTTCAAGCATAAGGCCATAACTCCTATTTCCAAGCTTCAAATGGAAAAATCTTCAACATCAAACTTTCTTAAAATGATGTTTTAAGGCTAGTAGGGAGGTCATGAGATGTTGAAAAGGCTTGTAGCAAAAAATGGTAAAAATGACCTAAAATGGAGGCATAAGTTAAATAAGTCCAAGTTGGAAATTGGAATTTCCAAGATACACATCCAAACCATGGCATATAATAGGTCATTTTGACTCTAAAAAGCATTTTAGAAACAATGGTTCAGCTACTTTTTTATTTGAGGTTTAGACCATGGACTTGCTTTGGAATATGGTTGCTTGCATAATAAGGTACAAATGCAAAACTCAAGAAAACTCAATGTACAAGCTAGTAAAGTGTCTTAACACATCATACATCTCATCTAGGGAGATTTTCAAGTCAAGGCAAGTTGCTGCAAGAGGTATGACATGAGATGGTACATGAGATGAGATGAAATCATAAACTCATGGCATGAGAATCCCAAATTCTCATTGGATGATTCTAGAAAGTTCTAGAGGGGTCTGAATCATCCTATATAGTGTATGGAACTTGCTCAGATGTAAGGTTGGTGAGAGATTTTAGAGAAGAGTGAGATAGCCATTTCAATTGCTTCCATTGCAAGTTGGAATCAAATTCCACATTCCACACAGTTTCCATTGCTTCTTTCTATCCAAACACATTCCATTGATGATACTGAGTGTGTGCATACCAATTTGAGGGCAAGATCTTGAAGAATTGAGGAGATAGCTTTTGGATATTGAAGGTTGCAAGTCACCATCGAATTCTGAGATTCAAGCATTCTCCATCAAAACTTTTGCAAACAGTAGCAAAATCATCAATCAAGGAAGGTTTCTGAAGAGTTTGAGAGGCTGAAGTGAAGGTTTGCCATATCTGATAATCAAGATTTGACAGGTTAGTAACTTTTCCTCTACACCATGATTTAAGCATAATTAGGTAGAATTGTTAGGTTAGAATGGTTAGAGACAACTAGGTGATGGATTCTGGGAAGTTTGAGATCAATTGGTGAAGTTTGAGTTAGGGACACCATTTTTGGTTTGATCAAGAACACGATGTATAGTGAGCTATAGCATGAGTTTGATATCAAGAATTAACTAGTGTAAGGTGGTGATCATTCTGAGCCAATTAATTTCAAGAATTGTTAGAACTGAAGTTTGAGCATATCTTTGATCTTGGATCAGGTTTGGAGATTTAGGGCATTTCAGTTGATTTTGATACCATGGTTAGATTCAGGGTGAAATTCTGGATGAGCTAGGGTTTTGAATTTCAGTTTTTCATGGAGAATTGATGAGGTTCGAGTTGGAGAGGATGAGCTTGAAGCTCTGAACTTCCATGGCTGTTCTTCCCTCCAAGTCCCATTCAAATGAAGAAGATAACGTTTTGGCCATTGGATCATGTTGGACTCATTGACTGAGTGGGGATCGTGTGGCTGAGATTCCAATTCGTGTATGAAGAGAAGTCTGAAGACATCAATGAAACGCGGCGTTTCATTAAACCTGAGGTTTTGGGCTTTAGTGATAAGTTTGATAACCACACCCCCTTTCATGGCCCATTTGGATTTTGAACTGTTTTTCATTACTTAATGCACCGTGCATTTTTCTTTTTTCTTTATATTTTGTGAATTTATTTTCTGATGAAAATTGGGCCTGGCGCGCATTGATATCCCCACCCCCATTTTTAGTCCAATCATGAATTGAACTGAACATAGTTGCTATCTGCACCAATGATTTCTCATTTTAATTTCTTTTTCTCCATTTTTATTTTAATCTTTAAAAAATCATATTAAATAGAAAAATGATGATTTTTGCATGGGGATTTTTTTCTCCTATTTCATGTTAATGTCTAAAAAATTATGAAATCAAAATATTTGCATTTCATGCATTTTTAATATTTTTTGTGTATTTTCTCTTTTAATAGCTTTTATTTCCTTTTACGTTGATGCATAGATTTGTAGAATTTTGTTTAGCTAGTTCCCTTTGAATTTTTAGGCCATTCTTTTTAGGATAGTTAGATTAGGACTTTAGCTCCCCTCTGGATTTATTCCATAATTTTGTGATTAATTTTTGAGTAGTTTTGACTAGATGACTTTAGGTTGTGTAGAATTAGGTCAATCCTTAACATAGGTCCACAATAACACTAGAATTTTGGGTTTCTAGGTCAAGATAGATATTGGGACATATAAGGGTATTAAGGGTAGGTATATAGGATCCCCTAGAAATTATATTAGGTTTTAATATAATAGTATACTATTTTAAAATGATTTTTGTAGTTGATGGTTGTTTGTGTTGCCCTTGTGGGCTTGTATTTTGTTTGCCTTGCTTTGTGGGCTTGGTGAGCTTGGTCTTGCTTTGAGGAGCATGGAGGAGCATAGTAGAAGACTTGAGAGTTGAAGAAAGAGCTTGAGAGCTTGAAGCCTTGTGTGTTTTGTTGTTGTTTTAGGGTTAGGAATTAGGAAGAGCTTAGACTTAGTTAACTTCTTTCTTAAACATGGATGGTACCTTTCACCTCCATTCCTCCCTATTATTCAAAGTCCTTCCATGGTATTCACCTCCCTCCTTTGGAGGGATAAGTGATGGTACCTAGGAAGTAGAACCTTTGAGGGAACCATTCTTTTGATGTTAAGCCCTTATAGGTCACCTTGGGTGGTCAATAAGTAGTTTAATATCTCAGCTTATCCAGTTAAGTGATTTCCTCTGGTTTGAGTATCTTGAGGGATGTTGGGCTTGAGGTTGAAGATGAAGACTTCATTGAAGAGTATGGAAGAGGATGATTCCTTGAGCATTGCCATTGCAGCTGAGGCTTGGAAAGCAACAAGAGCAAGTTGATACTTGAAGACCAAGTAAAGACTGAATGAAAAGCTGAGGCTTAAAGACTGAAGGATGAAGTTGACACTTCTAAGTGATTAAAGGTTACTCTGAGAAGCTGAAGCTTGCAGGAAGAGAAGACCAAGTTGAGACTGGTGAAGCAAAGAGGGATGTTGAGCTTGAGGACTAAGTTGATACTTATGAAGAGGATTCAATTGAGATTGACTGAAGACAGCTGAAGCTTGAAGAACAAAGGATAAGTTGATACTTACCTTGAAGCTTGGAGATCCTGAAGGAATCAAGTTGATACTTGTGGTTAAGAGTGAAGCCTGAAGGTGGAACTGATTAAGGAGCTGAAGCTTGAAGAAGGAGATAAGTTGAAACTTATGTTGAGGGGTTGAAACCTGGAGAAGCAAATTGATATTTGTCAAGAGTGATGGAGGTCTGAAGACTGGGTTGCTGTCAGAAGAGCTGAAGCTTGGAATTGGCAAAGAGAGGGGTTGATCTTCTTTCTTGTCTGTTTTTCTTTTCTGTGCTGATGTGCCTTGTTTGACTTGCTTGATGCATTAGAATAAGTCCATATCTAGACTTTAAGCTAGGAGCATGATTGCACTAGGGGTTGAGTTGCTCCCTCTGCTTGTATTTTTACTGTGTGGCTTTGCTTGCGGGTATTCGGTAGAGCCCAGCTCCCTTGCCCATGTGGTTTATTTTGCTTGATAGCATGATTTTATTTTATCTGTATGATTACAGTTTACTGTATTTTGCTTTATAGCACTGTACTTTACCTCAGTATGATTACTGTTATTCATATCTGGCTTGAGGTCGAGACGAGCTTGTGGAGGCTGACACCCCACACACATTTCCTCCCTCACTTGCATTGCATGCATTTTACAGTCGTTTACTATTTACTATTTAAGCTGATGCTTTATCTGTTTCGGTGCGTCATTGACATGATCCCTTAGGACTCTCATTCCTTTGATAAGGAAGTGATGATAGAACTTTAGGTTGAAACCTATGCATGATAACTTCTAGGAGTTCCCTGTTTCAAACTTCAACCATAGGATGAATCCTTGGCATGACAACAGTAGGACTTGATAGTCTCCCTTTAGTTGAGCCTGTTCTCTTCTCATCTCAAAACAGCTTAAGATACAGTAATCATGAATGATTTCTTTCGTACGTTACGAGCCTTAAGCTATCTGAGAAAGGATTGTTGGAGAGCTTCTTTCCAACAGTCTGGATGTTTGGTATGGTACCCTTTGGGTGACATGCGACACATTCACTCTCAGGTCATAGTCTTTAGTGCGATTGAAATTGCAAACACAATAAAAAACACTTCTTTCGTAAAAGACAGAAAACAAACTCCAAACCTTTTTGCCCCGTGGGCCCGTAATTCAAAGGAAAGCTTTTCTGAAGAAAAGAGTGTCGTTAAACTTCAGTGCCAACGCAAACAGGCTTTGTCCCTAACTGCCGGAACTGTTGTTTAACCCTACTCGATAAAACAGATGAATCTGAATCCCCATAATGCGTAGTTTCCCGAACTATGTAAGCTCTGATCTATCATACCTGCTGAGAGTACGTAGGCACAATACTGATGTATTGGTGAGCTACCTTTCCCCGTAACCCTTCGTAGGCCGAACTACGTTGACTCTGATTTCTCATTCTCTGATGAGAATACGTAGGCATAAAGCGCGACGCTTTGCCGAGTCAGTTTCTTTTCTGTTTTAAGCCAGCCTTGATAGGTAGATAGATAAAACCAACTCGTCCAATAAACACAACAAGCATGGATCCCGTCGAGTACGACGGACGTGAGGGGTGCTAATACCTTCCCCTTGCGTAACCGACTCCCGAACCCAGACAACGGTTGCGATGACCTTGTCTTACCCTTTTTCGTCAGGTTTTTCCGATCGTTTCCTTTCCCGCTCCGAGGGATAAATAACGAAAGGTGGAGACTCTTCTGTTCTGCCGGCACCTTATTTTCGCGGAAGTGACAGCTGGCGACTCTGCTGGGGATCGAACCCAGAATCTCTGGTTCCCCGGTTCCCTATGCGAGTCATTCCTAGCGCTTGTATGATTACTTGTTGGGTTGTGTTTATTTATCGCATTTTATTTCCCGCATTTTATTTTCAGTATGATATGATTATCTGTGCTGTTGTGGGAGGGGCATTCTGATGAGTGAGAAGCCAGACCCAGGCTTGAGTGAACATAGCATTAGTTGTGGAAATTAGTGGGCGCGTGCTTGCTTTGCAGGCACTAGTGTCTCATGAAATCCACGCTCAGACGAGGTTCTCCCGGTTGGCTTCTCTTTCAACCCTTTGGGTTGAGACGGTTGCTGGTTTGGAGGATTGCCGACTCTGGGGACCGATCATTTGTGATTCAGCCGAGTGAGGCCGCTTCATGAGCTGGTGATGCCACACCTTCTGGGTATCGTATCACCCCTCTTAGATGTCTGTGACGCTGATGAACGCATAGGATGCCGAACTTGAGTCAGTTTAGGTCCATACCTGTGAGCAGGGTTGGGTTTATTGCAGGGAACTTTGACCTTCAGACTACCTGGTTTTCTTGACAGCGAACCAGTTTTGTTGGTACCAGAGATTTTCATCATCTGATATATGATTGTTCTTGACAGAACAGGTTTTTGATTGGGATCAGAGGATCTTATCATCAGATGTGTATTTGTTCTTGATAGAGCAGGTTTTGATCAGAGGATCTTATCATCAGATGTGTATTTGTTCTTGATAGAGCAGAGTTTTATTATCAGATGTTTGTTCTTGATAGAGCAGAATTTTGGTCATCAGTCGTTTGTTCTTGATAGAGCAGATTTATGATTGGGGTCTGAAGATCTCATCAGCAGATGTATGTTTGTTCTCGATGGAACAGAGTTTTGGTTATCAGATGTTTGTTCTTGATAGAGCATAGTTTTTTGGTCCTGTATCAGAGGTTCTTATTATCCGACGTTTGTTCTTGACAGAGCAGAATTATGGTCTTGTGTATATGGCCCTATCAGATGGTTGTTCTTGACAGAGCAGATTTGTGGTCCAATACCAGGGTTTTCTTCTTACCAGATAACAGTGGTTGTTCTTGATAGAGCAGCATCGTGATTTTGTTGATACAGAATCTCCACAGCACAGTTGCCTTGATCTCCTGCTGCATGATTGCATTTTACATTATTTTGCATATTCATTTGCATTTCATTAACGTGTGTCTGTGTTGCAGGTACCGTTTTCCCCGATCCAGGATTTCTTGCCTCCTATTGTATTGTTATGGGTTCTCTGAGGAAGACCGTGGCTTACAAGTTCCCTGCCCCTGATGTGGTTAAGCTGACTGGTTTGATAGCTTTAGCAGATGATTCTGTGAGGGATGAGTTCAGAAAATCTTACGGCAAGTTGCTCAGTTTGGTTCGTAAACCTTCTGCGTTCGAATTGAATGGGTTGCACGCTCTGTTGCAGTTCTACGACCCTCCGTTGAGATGTTTCACTTTCCAGGATTTTGTTCTCGCGCCCACGCTAGAGGAATATGCTGATTTGCTAGGTGTGCCTATCAAGAGGCAGATGCCTTTTGTTCATATGGATGCTGAGCCTGATCTGGCTGGTTTAGCTCTTTCACTTCATCTGGATGCCTCCGAGTTGGTATTGACTAGTTGGAACAAGGTTCCCGGGTTATCCTTGCAGGTTTTAGTGGGTAAGGCTCAGCAGTGCGCCAAAGACAGATGTTGGGTCGCGTTCAACGCCATTCTTGCGCTGTGCATATATGGCATCATTCTGTTCCCCAATATGCCCGATTTTGTAGACTTCGATGCATTTCACATCTTTGCTTCAGGGAATCCAGTCCCTACCTTGATAGGAGATGTCTACCATTCTATCCACTACAAAAACGAGAACAGGAGGGGCAAGAATGTCTCATGCTGTGTACCCTTGCTTTACAAATGGCTTGATAGTCATTTACCCAAGAGGGGTCCTTTTGTTTCGTCTGCAGCCACAACTGAGTGGTTCGAGCGTCTGATGAGTTTATCTGCAGAGGATATTGACTGGTTCGACAGAGATAGGTTGGGTACCGAGATTATCGTCAGTTGCAGCGGGTTTCCGAACGTGCCCTTGATAGGCAGGAAAGGCTGTATAAACTACAATCCGTCGTTGCTGGTCCGACAGTTCGCGTATGCTTTGAGAGCTCCGCCGAAGGAGGAAGAGGTACATGAATCTTTGTACCTCACTGGTCTTCTAGAGGGAGATCTGTTGTCCAAGCTTCAGCGCGCCTGGAATGGCATCAGTAAGAGGGGAAAACCATTGCTATAGGGATGCCGTTTCCTCATGCCAAGCCAGAAAGCCCTCCAATGATTGAAGAGCCTATTACTGTGCCCATTTAGCAGCATAATCAGGTGTTAGCGGAGCGAGATGAATTGAAGCGGGCGAATGAAGAACTGGAGAAAGAATTGGCTCAGCTCCGAAGCGAGAGGAACGAAGCCGTTCATTCTTTCAAAAGGCAGACAGAGCTGGTGAACCGGCTGGGGACAGACCTGACTAAGCAGATAGCCGAGCGTGAACGCATGGGTCAGGACTTCAAGGCTGTCAACGACGTACTGGCTACGAAGAAGCAGCACTTGGATGAAGTGTATCGGAGGATATCCAAGTTCAACCAACACTGGAAGGCTGCCCTGGCCACCAGAAAAGAGCGGGAGGATAAGCTGATGCTACAGATCTCCAAGCTGGAAGCCCAGGTGAAGGATAGTGAGAAGAGGTTTGATGAAGAAACCGCTCGCAGATACGCCGCCGAAGGCCAACTCACCAAAGCTCTCGCTAACCTGAAGGAGCGCAAACTGACGTTTGAGTCTAAGAAGCGGAAGCTAGAAGATTGCTTCGGCGAAGGAGCATGGGAAGGTTCGGTCGAAGGTCTTCAGTACACCATTGTGCTGAGGGAGTTACTCGTCGAGGGGTTACTCACTCTGCCAGATCATCCAGAAACGAAGGAATTGTTGGAAGAGTATCGCGCCCGTGGCCGTACTTGACTATTTGTATTCCTTTTGTTTTGATCATTGTTGTATGCTGACCATCACCAGGCTTGTTGGCTGAGGTCACGCTGTTGATTCATCTTGTACTCGCTGATGTTATGTACTGCCTTGATGGGCTTTCTTTATATATGAGATTGTTATTTCCATGATTGGACTTGAACTTCTTCTTATTATCAGCACTGGCACTCAGGCACTAGGATCGGGGGAGATCTCCCTAACACACAGACACACGTTTGCATTTGCATGAAGCATTTACATAACAAGCATTTTGTTGTTTTTCCTAACCCTTTTGTGTTTACAGGTTTTTTCAGGTTGTCGCAGGTTGTTTCAGGTTGTTTCCGGTGGTTCCAGGATTGATCAGAGACCTATTCACCGCTATCCGACTAGAGCTAATCAGACCAGGA
This sequence comes from Lathyrus sativus, assembly GCA_963859935.3. Taxonomy (NCBI): domain Eukaryota; kingdom Viridiplantae; phylum Streptophyta; class Magnoliopsida; order Fabales; family Fabaceae; genus Lathyrus; species Lathyrus sativus. The sequence continues at coordinate 130,096,329 of OZ012736.1, read as the reverse complement.
TCATGGAGCAAGTGCAAACTGATGTTCAGGAACTCCGCGAAAGGATGGATCGCTTCATGGAGCTCATGAAAGCGGTCGCCAATGGCCAGGATCAGCTCAGAAATTTGGTTCAGCCCTTGATTTCGAGGGTTGATAGCAATGACGTACTTCATGGTGGGACTGTGCCTACTCCTCCACCAGTCGAAACTCCACAGAATGGTGTTCCCGTGACCGGGGGAAACGGCAGTGCCAACGGCAGTGTGATAGCTAACATGGGACTCAATACGACGGGCGTCGGTAATGGGAGTCTGGGAGCTAATGTCAATGTCGGGCCGGGCAACGGCAATGCAGGCGTCGGGAATCTGTTTGGGCCTCAGCCATGGCTAGAGGATCGTCAGGTCGATGTGTTCTCTCAGAGAGGTGTTGAAGGGGAGCTGAATGCTGAAGCACGGCTTAGATTCAAGGCACTTGAAGATAAGATGAGAGATATCGAGAATCAGAATACTTTGGGCGTTGATATGTCCAAGCTGGGATTAATTGCTGATTTCAAGGTGCCTCCTAAGTTCAAGGTACCTGACTTTGAAAAATATAAGGGCACCACTTGCCCTCGTGTCCACCTGAGATCGTACTACAGGAAAATGTCTGCTCATTCCGATGACGAGAAGTTGCTGATGCACTTCTTTCAAGACAGTCTTTCCGGGCCATCCCTCGAGTGGTACATGAGTCTGGAGCCTACTAGTGTGCGCACATGGAAGGATCTTGCTGAAGCATTTGTGCACCACTACCAATACAATAGCGACTTGGCCCCGAACCGAGTCCAGCTACAGAATCTGTCGCAGAGGAATAATGAAGGGTTTAAGGAGTACGCCCAGCGGTGGCGTGAGTTGGCAGCCAGGGTTCAGCCGCCGATGGTTGAACGTGAGCTCGTGCAGATGTTTGTAGCCACCCTCCCAGGGTTTACTATGAGAAGTTGGTTAGCGGTATGTCTGGGACGTTCTCAGATCTCATTATCACGGGTGAGCACGTCGAAAATGGGATCAAGATTGGGAAAATTCAAGGTGAGTCATCCTCAGCTGGAGGAGGCGGAAAGAAACCTTATGCTGGCAAAAGACGAGAAGGAGAAGCGAGCGCTGTGACCAATGCTCGAAGGAAGGGTAAAGGTCCTCACCAGCAGGTGGCCAGTATAACTATCCCAGCAGTTCCACAGCAGCAGCAGCAACCGAATCAACAGGGATACAGAAAGTACCAGAATCGGGCACCTTTGGCGAACCGTCACCTCGAGACACCGCCCATGTCGTACGCGCAACTCTTGCAGACCTTGCTTCAGCTACAGTTGATCCAAAAGAGAATGCTGGCTCCCTTGACAGGGGTACCTCCACCAGGGTACGACGCGAATGCCACTTGCGAGTTCCACTCAGGGGCACCAGGCCACACAATAGAGAACTGCAAAGCCTTCAAGCATAAGGTGCAGGACATGGTGGATGCCAAGATCATCAACTTCTCCGATAATGTGCCAAATGTCACGAAGAATCCTATGCCGAATCATAGGGGAGGCGGAGTGAACGCCATTATCGAATAAGAGGATTTGGATTTGTTGACTGACGTCAGAGATATGAAGACGCCGCTTAGCTTCGTTAAAGCTAAGTTGCTGAAAAGAGGGTTCTTTCCAGGTTGCGGAGAGCTATGTATGGACTGTGCCACACGTTATGATGGATGTGAGCAGTTAGTAGAAGGAATCCAAAGTCTGATGACTGAAGGGATTTTACAGTTTAGCCGGAGGGCTGAAAGTAGATCAGGAGAGGTAGTGCTGAAGCAAGCCGATGAAGTCGCCACTATCACCATCCCTCGCCGGACGATCACCATTTCTGCGCCCAGACCGCCCACAATTACTATCACCAAAGCTGGGCCGATACCCTTCGAGAGCACTAACGCCGTCTCGTGGCATTATGGGGCTGAAGTCTACTGCAACGGATAGAAGTTGGAGCTGGAACCGTTTGGGTCGACTGCGGAGAACCTTGCGGGAATCAGTGGTATTACTCGCAGCAGAAGAGTGTTTGCACCACCAGAGGTCGTGACGGATAAAGCGGTCAGAGCTGATGCGGCTGATAAGGGTAAAAGTAAAGTCGTCGAAGAGATCCCGCGTGGGGCAGAAAAAGACTTACTTGTTAAAGATGCCGAGGAGTTCATGCGGTTGATTAAAAAGAGTGACTACAAGATTGTGGATCATCTCCATCAGACGCCCTCAAAGATTTCCATTCTGAACTTGTTACTGTGTTCTGAAGCACACCGCAACGCACTGCTGAAGGTGTTGAACGCCGCATATGTACCGCAGGAGATATCGGTAAATCAGCTAGAGGAGGTTGTAGCCCACGTAAATGCTGGAAATGGGTTAGGTTTCATAGACCTGGAGCTGACGCCAAAAGGGAGGAATCACAATAGCGCCCTACACATCTCGATAGAGTGTAGGGGCACGATTATGTCGCACGTGTTGGTGGACACGGGTTCGTCACTTAATGTTCTTCCGAAGAAGGCATTAATGAAGTTGGATACTCGTGGAGTGATTTGCACACCCAGTGATCTGGTTGTGAAGGCGTTCGATGGGACTAAACGCCACGTTTTCGGGGAGGTGACCCTGCCGATCCAAGTCGGGCCGGAAACGTTCGACGTGGTCTTTTATATTATGGACATCATGCCTGCCTACAGTTGTCTCTTGGGCCGGCCGTGGATCCATACTGCTGGTGCCGTGACCTCCACGTAGCACCAGAAACTCAAATATGCTGTCGGAGGTAGCATCGTAACCGTGTGTGGCGAGGAAGACATAATGGTGAGCCATTTGTCGTCCTTCAAGTATGTGGAGATGGATGGCGAAATCCATGAGACTCTATGCCAAGCGTTCAAAGCTGTCAAGGTGAAGGACGTAGCTCCTGTAGTCACTGAAAAGCCAGAGATGACTCTCTCCTCGTTCAAGGAAGCTCGGGCCGTTGTCTAAGCCGGATCTACCCCAGGATGGGGGCGAATTTTGGAGATACCTAACAAGCAAGACAAGTTTGGGTTGGGATATTCTCCGGGAGCTGAAGCTTCTTCTTCTTCTAGCGGTGCGTCTCGAGGTAAAGGGCCGATCCAGTTTACCAGTGGCAAAATGATTTTCGAAAGCATCAACGCGGTGTCTGAAGACAACGGAGATAGCGACTGTGACCTCGACTCTTGGATCCAGCCAAGCAAGCCAGGCGGGGGCCTCAACAATTGGTCCGTCAAGGATATCATCCAGATGACAAGCGAAGAGTAATGATTTACTTTTTTTCCAATCATTGTACAACCCTATGTCCTACCCGGGGCATAATGGTTTTATTGTCAGGGCCTTGTTGGATTATGTACTTGCATTTTGTTAATAAATCAAAGGCGTTTTCTTCGTATTCAAATACCGTGATCTCTGTTATTCCTGTTTTATATTTGTTTTGAAAAACAATAAAATGGCAATGGGGTTTGTGCTAACCTGCACATCCTTGTTTTAAACTTAACCCTTGTTATTGCAGGATCCACATAACAGATGACATTGACTCTGGACCTTCTACGGCTCACTTCGACTTCGATTTCCCGATCTATCAAGCCGAAGAAGATATTGATGAAGACGAAGACCTTCCTGAAGAGTTGGCCCGCTTGTTGAAACAAGAGGAGAAAGTCATTCTGCCTCATGAAGAGGAGATCGAGATCGTGAATCTGGGTTCTGAAGAACTCGTCAGAAACGTCAAGATAGGGGCTGCACTGCAGAGTGATGTCAAGCAGAGATTAGTCGAGATGCTGAGAGAGTATAGTGACGTCTTTGGTTGGTCATACGAAGATATGCCCGGACTTGACACGGATATCGTGGTCCACCACTTGCCGCTGCGAGAAGATTGTCCTCCCGTTAAGCAGAAGCTTAGGAGGACGAGACCAGATATGGCCGTTAAGATCAAAGAAGAAGTGCAGAAACAGCTTGATGCTGGCTTCTTAGCGGTCACCACTTACCCTCCATGGGTCGCCAACATAGTGCCTGTACCGAAGAAGGACGGTAAGGTACGCATGTGCGTCGATTATCGGGATTTGAATAGGGCGAGCCCTAAAGATGATTTCCCGCTGCCTCATATCGATGTGTTGGTCGACAACACAGCCCAGTTCTCCGTGTTTTCGTTTATGGATGGCTTCTCCGGTTACAATCAGATTAAGATGGCGCCAGAGGACATGGAGAAAACGACGTTTATCACCCCTTGGGGAACGTTTTGCTATAAGGTAATGCCTTTCGGTCTGAAGAACGCAGGGGCCACTTACCAACGAGCATTGGTAACTTTGTTTCATGACATGATTCATCATGAGATTGAAGTCTATGTTGATGACATGATTGCGAAGTACCAAACGGAGGAGGGACATCTGGTCAATTTGCTGAAGCTTTTTGAGAGGCTTAGGAAGTTCAGGTTGAGGTTGAATCCTAACAAATGTACTTTCGGAGTACGGTCCGGAAAGTTACTGGGGTTTATCGTGAGCGAAAGAGGCATCGAGGTTGATCCTGCGAAAATAAAAGCCATACAAGAAATGCCAGTGCCAAAAACAGAAAAAGAAGTTCGTGGTTTCTTGGGCAGAATAAACTACATTGCAAGGTTTATTTCTCAGCTCACAGCCACGTGTGAACCGATGTTCAAGCTTTTAAAGAAAGATCAGGCAATTACCTGGAACGAGGATTGCCAGAAGGCATTCGATAAGATAAAGCAGTATCTTCAGGAACCTCCAATTTTGATACCCCCAGTGGATGGATGGCCATTAATCATGTACTTGACAGTTCTTGAGAATAGTATGGGGTGTGTTCTCGGTCAGCACGACGAGACGGGCAGAAAGGAGCATGCCATTTACTACTTGAGTAAGAAGTTTACCGACTGTGAATCTCGTTACTCGATGCTGGAGAAAACGTGTTATGCACTAGCCTGGGCTGCCAAACGTTTACGACAGTACATGCTCAATCACACCACCATGCTAATTTCGAAGATGGATCCGATCAAGTACGTCTTCGAGAAGCAAGCTCTTTCGGGCAGGATTGCCAGATGGCAAATGGTGTTGACTGAATATGATATTCAGTACGTTTTCCAGAAGGCCATCAAGGGAAGCGTATTGTCTGATTACCTTGCCGAACAGCCGATCGAGGATTACCAGCCAATGAAATTTGAATTCCCTGATGAGGATATCATGTTTCTCAAAGCGAAGGATTGCGATGAGCCGTTTCCCGACGAGGGGCCAGATAGGAAATCCCAGTGGAAATTAATATTTGACGGGGCAGTTAATTCTTATGGAAGTGGCATTGGGGCGATCATCACGACTCCCCACGGATCCCACATCCCGTTCACTGCGAGACTGACGTTTCCAGTCACCAATAGCGAGGCGGAGTACGAAGCATGCATTATGGGTCTAGAAGAGGCAATTGATTTGAGAATCAACAACCTAGATGTATATGGTGACTCGGCGCTTGTGATCAACCAGATTAAAGGGCCAGATTAAAGGGGAGTGGGAGACTCGCCAATCAAATTTGGTGCCATACATGAACTATGCCAGAAGGCTGCTTCCGTTCTTTGATCGAGTGGAACTCTATCATGTGCCCAGAGCAGAAAATCAGATGGCTGATGCCTTAGCCACGTTGGCTTCGATGTATAAAGTCAATTTTTGGAATGAGGCTGCAAGAATTGTCCTTTCTCGTCTTGATAGACCTGCATTCGTCTTTGCGATCGAGGAAGCCGCCGACGGCAAGCCATGGTTCCATGACATCCAGACTTTCCTTATGACTAAGGAGTATCCTGCGGGTGCGTCAACCCAGGATAAGAAGACTCTGAGGAGGCTCTCTGGAAATTTTTATCTCAATCCTGATGGAGTTTTGTATAAGAGAAACCACGATCTCGTGCTACTCAGATGTGTAGATGAGAAAGAGGCGAGTATGCTCATGGAAGAAGTCCATGAAGGCACATTTGGTACGCACGCCGGCGGGCATGCTATGACGAGAAAGATCCTGAGAGCAGGATACTACTGGCTGACGATGGAGTCGGATTGCTTTAAATTCGCGAAGAGATGTCATAAATGCCAGATTTATGCTGATAAGGTTCATGTGCCGCCGTGCCCGTTAAATGTCATGTCCTCCCCGTGGCCGTTCTCCATGTGGAGCATCAACATGATAGGCAAGATCGAGCCCACTGCATCTAACGGTCATCGCTTCATTCTAGTAGCTATCGACTACTTCACCAAGTGGGTGGAGGCAGCCTCATATGCTAATGTGACCAAGCAGGTGGTGGCTAAATTCATAAAGAGGGACATCATCTGTCGTTACGGAATTCCCGAGCGGATCATTACCGATAATGGTTCGAACCTGAATAACAAGATGATGAAGGAGCTGTGCCAGAGTTTCAAGATTGAACACCACAACTCATCTCCTTACCGACCGAAGATGAATGGCGCCGGTTAAGCGGCCAATAAGAACATCAAGAAGATTGTTCAGAAGATGGTTGTGACCTACAAAGACTGGCACGAGATGTTGTCATTTGCATTGCACGGTTATCGTACGACGGTATGTACGTCAACCAGGGCAACTCCTTTCTCCTTGGTGTACGGTATGGAAGTTGTCCTACCGTTAGAAGTGGAGATCCCTTCTTTGCGAGTTTTGGTTGATGTGAAACTCGACGAGGCAGAATGAATTACGAACCGACTGAACCAACTCAGCCTGATGGACGAGAAGAGGTTGGCATCGATTGCGTATGGTCGTCTGTACCAAAGCCGAATGAAGAAAGCTTATGATAAGAAGGTGCATTCTAGAAGTTTTCAGACGGGTGATCTCGTCCTGAAGAAGATTCTTCCTCCACACTCCGATCACCGGGGCAAGTGGACTCTGAATTACGAAGGTCCGTACGTCGTCAGCAAGGTCTTCTCGGGAGGAGCTTTGTTGTTATCCACGATGGATGGTGAAGATTTTGCATCCCCGGTGAACGCGGACGCAGTTAAAAAATACTTTGCTTGAAAGCGACCCGCTGGACAGTAAAAAGAGAGTCCAGGCAAAAATGGGGCATCCCGGCGAACCATAAAAAAGGAAAAAGGTTCAGGCAAAAATTAGGGATATAAATTGAAAAAATGTACACCCGCAAAGTCGAAAACCCGGAAGGGCGACTTTGGCAAAAAAGGGTATCCCGGTGAACTGAAAACCCGCAAAGGGCGGTTCACGCAAAAGTTAGGAATTTGAAAAAGCAAATGACTGCGTTCCGCGTATGGACTTTCATTGTTTAGTGGTTTGGAAGACCTGAGGGCCGTTTATCTGAATCAATCTCTTCTGAAGCTGAAGCGTCGGAGAAGTATCGAAGTCGAGTGGGTCATAGAGGGATCAACTCATGGTGTTCGTCTACGCCTCGTTGCCGACATTTGCATATACTGATGTATATTTATGTTTTATTTTTGTGCGGCTTCCTTATTCCAGGAGCTTGCATCTGTTGTAAAACATTTTTACCCATTCAGGGGTTCGTTATCAATAAAATGTATACTATTCAGCAATTCTGTTTGTCTGTTTAGCATTTATCTGTTTTGTTTGCGAAAAAGAACACCGATGTTTTTGATAAAATGCGCATACATAAACTTACTGGCCTAGGCCACTGATTGTTGAAACAATGAATTGCTTGAACATTGTCACAAGATGATAACCTTGATAGGTCCCTTTGAGAAGGGTATCTTGTCTGTTTGTTTGTGTTGCTGCAGGTGTAGCATATTCCAGACAATGCGCCGTGCGCATCCCCAAGCAGGATGATTCCTCCTTCTCCAGCCAAGTTCAGCGGCCTCTCCCCGCAGGGTCTGAACACGAGATCGTGAGCATTGATATGTCTCCCTAGGTAGAGAAGATTCTCTCCCCAACCAGTTGTATCCTGAAGGATCACCAGATCCCCAGCTGGGTCAGGCGCCGAAGCATATGTTCATCCCCCAGCGCCGGGTCACAAGTGCAGGTCTCGTAGGAGACTATTCGTTCACTGAAGTGTGCAGCAATTGATAGTTCAAGACTGAAGTCTCCAGAGGAATTGAGATTCCCCACAGAGTCGTACTCTCCCCCGAAGCCGGATGATTCCTTCTTCCCCAGCGGAATTGAGATTCCTCACAGAGTCGTGCTCTCCCCAGCGAGCAGAATGATTTCTTCTTCCTCAGCCGAGTCTGCAGATCCCCAAGAGAGCCGAGTCCTTGGAAGCCGCTCAGACCATGATTGGTTTTCCCCAGTGGAGTGTTGAATAGCTGATGCTGTATTCCCCCACCAGAGTCGTTACCTCCAGAGCAGTAGCCGTGAAGGCCGTGCAATTTATTCCCGCGATTGACATCGCTTTCCCTCAGCAGGATGATTCCTTCCCCCTATTTGAGTGGTCCTTCCTCCTTGACAGGAAGATTCTCCCTTCAGCATTTATTTTGCTGACGGGATCGCACCATTTTGCATGACTGCATAGCATTTATCATAAACGCGTAGCATTTCCACCGTGTGGAGCATTGCGCCATTGCCGAAGCATATGCATAATAAGCATGATACAGGTTGTTACCGTTCTTGTTTTGCAGGTGTTCCGCCGCAAAATTGATTGCTCAAGATGATTCTTGAATTCCCCAGCGAGGTCGCTTGCTTAAGATGATTCTTAAGACCCCAGTGCAGTTGCCAGAGTTGGTTGCTCAAGTTGATACTTAGAGTCCCCGGCAGAGTGTTTGCTCAGGATGATTCCTGAAATCTCCAGCAGGGTTATCGGTTCAAGATGATTCTTGAAGCCCCCCGGCGGAGTTATTTGTCCAATATGATTCTTGAAGTCCTCAGCAGAGTTGATTCATCCAGAATGATTTCTGGATCCCCGAAGCAGAGTTACTTGATAGTTCTCCAGAATCCCCAACGGAGATGCGTCATCCCCAGCAGGTTTCTGAACAGTGAAGTTGAAACTTCCCACGAAGACTTGATGATTGAAGTCCGACCGTGTTAACGAAGCAGTTCTCTCAGCTAATGCGGAGTGCCTGATGGCAGAAGTTTGGTTATCCCCGACTGGTTCATGATTGACCTAGAATTCTATTCCCGACTTACTGATGAAGTCCGGCTGATGCCCGAAAGTTCTTTGAATGCCCGATGGATTGATCAACATGATTGTTGACCTGATGAGTCCCGAGGAATCTTGATGCCTGACGGCATGATCTATCATGTATTACCGGTTACCGTGTGACCAATTCTCCAGCTAGTTGTCGTGCAGCTAATGTTTCAGTTTTCGAAGATTTGTTCCCGTCAGAGTACCGTGTACTTGTGTAGTTGGAAAATTTCCGGGTTCGTTGGTATTCAACCATCTTGCACCTTTATTGTTTGAGAGTCGTTCGCTTCTCACCCAGTCAGGTTCAAGCCGTTTGAATAGGGGCAGCTGTTGCACCCCAAAATTTGACCAACATTTCTTTACCTAGCTTGTGGTTCATCTCATTCATCATCAGCATTATCACTTGCATCTCATTGATATGTGTGCAATAGATCAAGAGGTATGACTACCCATCAAGAGTTATATGAGACTTTGAAGCTAGCCAAGAAGGTTATTCAAGTGTTCAAGGGTTGATATCTTTGTCAGAGAAGTTAAGAGGTCCTCAGAGAGATTGGTTGAAACCAAGGTTGTGTGCCCCCTAACTTGAGAGTTGTGGGAGCTCCTCAGATGATTCTGAAGTTATGAGGATGGACTTGAATCTTTGAGAAAGCTTATGAGATGCCTTGAAAGCCATCATGAAGCCTAGAGAGGTCATTGTGCAAGAATAAGCAGCCTCAGCCATGAGTGGCATAATTAGGGTTTGACTGGATCAACCCTAGGTCAACTGATGATTTGGAGAGGGTTGAGACCTAATCCAAGAGCCATGTGATCAAGGAGTGATGCATTGAGATTCTATAAGGATGATTACAAGGTCAACTCATCATGATTGAGGAGTTTGAGAAGTTTCAAGCTAGGGTTTCTAGGGCTTGACAGTGTAAAATCCCCTAGTTTGACCCCTATCTTCAAGGCAATTTAGCTCAAGATGTGATTGTCATCTCATCTTACCCCCAACATGAATGTTGTAGAGCTTGATCTTAGCTTTAATTTGAGTACTATAAGTCCTTGATAGGATTTGTAGAGCTCAAGTTATGACTTTGACAAGTTACAGGTCATCTGAGGCATGTGAATCTGGGGCCTTGAAAGTCACCCAACTTGTATCCAACTTTTGCCCAAGAAGGATGATTCCTATAAACTTTTGGTCAATATGAATGTTGTTCCTCATCTTCCTAGCTTTCTAGAGAGTACTAGAAGTCCTTGATAGGATTTGTAGAACTCAAGTTATGGCTTTGACAAGTCAAGGGCATTTTGGTCATTTGGAGATTATAGGTCATTTCAAGCATAAGGCCATAACTCCTATTTCCAAGCTTCAAATGGAAAAATCTTCAACATCAAACTTGCTTAAAATGATGTTTTAAGTCTAGTAGGTAGGTCATGAGATGTTGAAAAGGCTTGTAGCAAAAAATGGTAAAAATGACCTAAAATGGAGGCATAAGTTAAATAAGTCCAAGTTGGAAATTGGAATTTCCAAGCTACACATCCAAACCATGGCATATAATAGGTCATTTTGACTTTAAAAATCATTTTAGAAACAATGGTTCATCTACTTTTTTGATTTTAGGTTTAGATCATGGACTTGCTTTGGAATATGGTTGCTTGCATAATAAGGTACAAATGCAAAACTCAAGAAAACTCAATGTACAAGCTAGTAAAGTGTCTTAACACATCATACATCTCATCTAGGGAGATTTTCAAGTCAAGGTAAGCTGCTGCAAGAGGTATGACATGAGATGGTACATGAGATGAGATGAAATCATAAACTCATGGCATGAGAATCCCAAATTCTCATTGGATGATTCTAGAAAGTTCTAGAGGGGTCTGAATCATTTTATATAGTGTATAGAACTTGCTCAGATGCAAGGTTGGTGAGAGATTTGAGAGAAGAGTGAGATAGCCATTTCAATTGCTTCCATTGCAAGTTGGAATCAAATTCCACATTCCACACAGTTTCCATTGCTTCTTTCTATCCAAACACATTCCATTGATGATACTGAGTGTGTGCATACCAATTTGAGGGCAAGATCTTGAAGAATTGAGGAGATAGCTTTTGGATTTTGAAGGTTGCAAGTCACCATCGAATTCTGAGATTCAAGCATTCTCCATCAAAACTTTTGCAAACAGTAGCAAGATCATCAATCAAGGAAGGTTTCTGAAGAGTTTGAGAGGCTGAAGTGAAGGTTTGCCATATCTGATAATCAAGATTTGACAGGTTAGTAAATTTTCCTCTACACCATGATTTAAGCATAATTAGGTAGAATTGTTAGGTTAGAATGGTTAGAGACAACTAGGTGATGGATTCTGGGAAGTTTGAGATCAATTGGTGAAGTTTGAGTTAGGGACTCCATTTTTGGTTTGATCAAGAACACGATGTATAGTGAGCTATAACATGAGTTTGATATCAAGAATTAACCAGTGTGAGGTGGTGATCATTCTGAGCCAATTAATTTCAAGAATTGTTAGAACTGAAGTTTGAGCATATCTTTGATCTTGGATCGGGTTTGGAGATTTAGGGCATTTCAGTTGATTTTGATACCATGGTTAGATTCAGGGTGAAATTCTGGATGAGCTAGGGTTTTGAATATCAGTTTTTCATGGAGAATTGATGAGGTTCGAGTTGGAGAGGATGAGCTTGAAGCTCTGAACTTCCATGGCTGTTCTTCCCTCCAAGTCCCATTCAAATGAAGAAGATAACGTTTTGGCCATTGGATCATGTTGGACTCATTGACTGAGTGGGGATCGTGTGGATGAGATTCCAATTCGTGTATGAAGAGAAGTCTGAAGACATCAATGAAACGCGGCGTTTCATTAAACCTGAGGTTTTGGGCTTTAGTGATAAGTTTGATAACCACACCCCCTTTCATGGCCCATTTGGATTTTGAACTGTTTTTCATTTCTTAATGCACCGTGCATTTTTCTTTTTTATTTATATTTTGTGAATTGATTTTCTGATGAAAATTGGGCCTGGCGCGCATTGATATCCCCACCCCCATTTTTAGCCCAATCATGAATTGAACTGAACATAGTTGCTATCTGCACCAATGATTTCTCATTTTAATTTCCTTTTCTCCATTTTTATTTTAATCTTTGAAAAATCATATTAAATAGAAAAATGATGATTTTTGCATGGGGATTTTTTTCTCCTATTTCATGTTAATGTCTAGAAAATTATGAAATCAAAATATTTGCATTTCATGCATTTTTAATATTTTTTTGTGTATTTTCTCTTTTAATAGCTTTTATTTCCTTTTACGTTGATGCATAGATTTGTAGAATTTTGTTTAGCTAGTTCCCTTTGAATTTTTAGGCCATTCTTTTTAGGATAGTTAGATTAGGACTTTAGCTCCCCTCTGGATTTATTCCATAATTGTGTGATTAATTTTTGAGTAGTTTTGACTAGATGACTTTAGGTTGTGTAGAATTAGGTCAATCCTTAACATAGGTCCACAATAACACTAGAATTTTGGGTTTCTAGGTCAAGATAGATATTGGGACATATAAGGGTATTAAGGGTAGGTATATAGGATCCCCTAGAAATTATATTAGGTTTTAATATAATAGTATACTATTTTTAAATGATTTTTGTAGTTGATGGTTGTTTGTGTTGCCCTTGTGGGCTTGTATTTTGTTTGCCTTGCTTTGTGGGCTTGGTGAGCTTGGTCTTGATTTGAGGAGCATGGAGGAGCATAGTAGAAGACTTGAGAGTTGAAGAAAGAGCTTGAGAGCTTGAAGCCTTGTGTGTTTTGTTGTTGTTTTAGGGTTAGGAATTAGGAAGAGCTTAGACTTAGTTAACTTCTTTCTTAAACATGGATGGTACCTTTCACCTCCATTCCTCCCTATGATTCAAAGTCCTTCCATGGTATTCACCTCCCTCCTTTGGAGGGATAAGTGATGGTACCTAGGAAGTAGAACCTTTGAGGGAACCATTCTTTTGATGTTAAGCCCTTATAGGTCACCTTGGGTGGTCAATAAGTAGTTTAATATCCCAGCTTATCCAGTTAAGTGATTTCCTCTGGTTTGAGTATCTTGAGGGATGTTGGGCTTGAGGTTGAAGATGAAGACTTCATTGAAGAGTATGGAAGAGGATGATTCCTTGAGCATTGCCATTGCAGCTGAGGCTTGGAAAGCAACAAGAGCAAGTTGATACTTGAAGACCCAGTAAAGACTGAATGAAGAGCTGAGGCTTAAAGACTGAAGGATGAAGTTGACACTTCTAAGTGATTAAAGGTTACTCTGAGAAGCTGAAGCTTGCAGGAAGAGAAGACCAAGTTGAGACTGGTGAAGCAAAGAGGGATGTTGAGCTTGAGGACTAAGTTGATACTTATGAAGAGGATTCAATTGAGATTGACTGAAGACAGCTGAAGCTTGAAGAACAAAGGATAAGTTGATACTTACCTTGAAGCTTGGAGATCCTGAAGGAATCAAGTTGATACTTGTGGTTAAGAGTGAAGCCTGAAGGTGGAACTGATTAAGGAGCCGAAGCTTGAAGAAGGAGATAAGTTGAAACTTATGTTGAGGGGTTGAAACCTGGAGAAGAAAATTGATATTTGTCAAGAGTGATGGAGGTCTGAAGACTGGGTTGCTGTCAGAAGAGCTGAAGCTTGGAATTGGCAAAGAGAGGGGTTGATCTGCTTTCTTGTCTGTTTTTCTTTTCTGTGCTGATGTGCCTTGTTTGACTTGCTTGATGCATTAGAATAAGTCCATATCTAGACTTTAAGCTAGGAGCATGATTGCACTAGGGGTTGAGTTGCTCCCTCTTCTTGTATTTTTACTGTGTGGCTTTGCTTACGGGTATTCGGTAGAGCCCAGCTCCCTTGCCCATGTGGTTTATTTTGCTTGATAGCATGATTTTATTTTATCTGTATGATTGCAGTTTACTGTATTTTGCTTGATAGCACTGTACTTTACCTAAGTATCATTACTGTTATTCATATATGGCTTGAGGTCGAGACGAGCTTGTGGAGGCTGACACCCCACACACATTTCCTCCCTCACTTGCATTGCATGCATTTTACAGTCGTTTACTGTTTACTATTTAAGCTGATGCTTTATCTGTTTCGGTGCGTCATTGACATGATCCCTTAGGACTCTCATTCCTTTGATAAGGAAGTGATGATAGAACTTTAGGTTGAAACCTATGCATGATAACTTCTAGGAGTTCCCTGTTTCAAACTTCAACCATAGGATGAATCCTTGGCATGACAACAGTAGGACTTGATAGTCTCCCTTTAGTTGAGCCTGTTCTCTTCTCATCTCAAAACAGCTTAAGATACAGTAATCATGAATGATTTCTTTCGTACGTTACGAGCCTTAAGCTATCTGAGAAAGGATTGTTGGAGAGCTTCTTTCCAACAGTCTGGATGTTTGGTATGGTACCCTTTGGGTGACATGCGACACATTCACTCTCAGGTCATAGTCTTTAGTGCGATTGAAATTGCAAACACAATAAAAAACACTTCTTTCGTAAAAGACAGAAAACAAACTCCAAACCCTTTTGCCCCGTGGGCCCGTAATTCAAAGGAAAGCTTTTCTGAAGAAAAGAGTGTCGTTAAACTTCAGCGCCAACGCAAACAGGCTTTGTCCCTAACTGCCGGAACTGTTGTTTAACCCTACTCGATAAAACAGATGAATCTGAATCCCCATAATGCGTAGTTTCCCGAACTACGTAAGCTCTGATCTCTCATACCTGCTGAGAGTACATAGGCACAATACTGATGTATTGGCGAGCTACCTTTCCCCGTAACCCTTCGTAGGCCGAACTACATTGACTCTGATTTCTCATTCTCTAATGAGAATACGTAGGCATAAAGCGCGACGCTTTGCCGAGTCAGTTTCTTTTCTGTTTTAAGCCAGCCTTGATAGGTAGATAGATAAAACCAACTCGTCCAGTAAACACAACAAGCATGGATCCCGTCGAGTACGACGGACGTGAGGGGTGCTAATACCTTCCCCTTGCGTAACCGACTCCCGAACCCAGACAACGGTTGCGATGACCTTGTCTTACCCTTTTTCGTCAGGTTTTTCTGATCGTTTCCTTTCTCGCTCCGAGGGATAAATAATGAAAGGTGGCGACTCTTCTGTTCTGCCGGCACCTTATTTTCGCGGAAGCGACAGTTTGCTAGTCATATGCCAAAGACGGATCCGTTTGTGGCTACTGCTAGTACTTCAAAGTTGTCGGAGAGGTTAATGGGTTTATCTGCAGAGAACATTGTTTGGTTTGACCGAGACATGCTTGGTACATATATTGTTTATAGTTGTGGTGGTTTTCCTAACGTCCCTTTGGTCGGAAGGAAATTTTGCATCAACTATAACCATTCTCTATTGGTCAGATAGTTTGGGTATGCTTTGAGGGAGCCTCCTAGAGAAGAGGAGATACAGGAATCTCTGTATCTCACTGGTTTACTGGAGGGTGAGACTTTAGGCAGACTTGAGCATGCATGGAATAACATTCATCGGAGAGGGAAATTAGCTTTGGGGAAGAGTAACAGCTGAGCATATGACCCTTACCTGACTTGGATTCATGATAGAGCTGCGAAGTTCTTGATGCTATTTCTTCAGTTGCACCTCTGTATCCTCTCATGATAGAGGAACCCACTACCGTAGACATCTAGAAGTACAATCAGGTATTGTTGGAGAAGGAAGAGCTGAGAAGAGCAAATGAAGAATTAGAAAAAGAGATCATCCAGCTTCAAAGTGAGAAGATCGATGCAGTTCATTCCTTCAAGAAACAAACCGAGCTTGTGAACAAACTGGGTACGGATCTGACTAAGGAGACTAGCGACAGAGAACGCTCAGGTCGAGATTTGAACGTTGTCCACAGTGTTCTTGCCACTAAGAAGGAAGAGTTGGGTAGGGCTTACTTGAGGATGTCCAAGTTTTAAAGTCAATGGAATGCCACGTTCACTAACAACAAAGAGTGCGAAGACAGGTTAAAACTTCAGATCAGCACGTTGAAGGCTCAACTCAATGCCAAAGATGGGGAGATTGTAGCAGAAGCATCACTTAGACGAGACAGTAAGTACAGGTTGAATGAAGCGATCGCGAACTTGAAGGATCTCAGGTTGAGAGCTGACTCCAAGAGACGCAGGCTTGAGGCATGTTTCGGGGAAGAAACTTTAGAAGATCATGTTGATAGCTTACAACATACTGTTAGCCAGCAGGAATTGCTTATTCAGGGACTACTTGCTAGGCCAGATCATCCTGAGACGCTGAAGCTGTTAGAGGATTTCCGATCATGTCATCCTGCTTGACCGTCTTGTTTATTTCTGTTGTAATTTTTGCTGCTTGTTTGTTGTATTTGACCATCACCAGGCTTGTTGGTTGAGGTCTTTTCCTTGTTGTACTTAGTTGTGGCTTGTACATTGCCTATTGGCCTTTGATTTATATACGAGGAGTTGGCGTTCTATGCTTGTCCGTAGGGTTCTCCATTGTTATGTTTTTTTTGGAAACTAGAATCGAGGGGGAAATTTCCTTGTTGCATAAATACATGTCTGCATTTTAGCATTTTTCTCGCATTTGCAGGTGCACCAGAACTGTTAACCTTATTTCTCCTATGGTTTACTAGTGTTTCAGGATTGCTGACTTAACAACTCACCGGTACGCGTCCAGGAGAAACCAGAAGAAAGTGATGGAGCAAATGCAAGCGGAAATACAGGAGATGCGAGACCATATGGCCCAATTTATGGAAGTTATGCAAGGAGTAGCCAATGGACAGGAGCAACTCCGGACTCTAGTGCAGCCCTTGATTGCACGTGTCGATGGAAACGAAGTTTTGCATGGTGGAGATGTTGTTAACCCTCCTCGTATTGAAACTCCTCCGGCAGACAATTCTATGCCAACCTTAGTTATCCCTACTGCTGGAGGGAGTGGTCACGCTGCTGGTGCTGGAAATGCGGCAGGTTTTAACCATGTTGGTTTTGCTAATGGTGGTAATGGTAATGGAAATGGCTATGGCCCTGACACCACGTGTGCCATACACGGTAATATGGACCATATCTAGAATGAGGATAGGCAAGAGGATGTGTTCTCGCCAAGAGTTCTAGCTGTTGAATTACCCTCCGAGGCTGATAGGAGGATTAAGATGATCGAAGAGAAGATGAGGTCTCTTGAATGCCAAAACTCTATGAGGCTGGATATGGCTAACCTGGGATTGAGAGTGCCACCAAAGTTCAAAGTCCTAGACTTTGATAAATACAAGGGTACCACTTGCCCTAGGGTTCATCTGAGGTCTTATTATCGCAAGATGTCTGCGCACTCCGATGACGAGAAACTACTTATGCATTTCTTCCAAGATAGTCTATCCGGTTCCTCGCTAGAATGGTACATGAGCTTGGAGCCCGCAAATGTCCGTAGTTGGAGGGATCTGGCCGAAGCATTTGTGAGACATTATCAGTATAATAGTGACCTTGCTCCCAACAGGGTCCAACTTTAAAACCTCTCACAAAAGAGCAATGAATGCTTCAAGAATATGCTCAAAGATGGCGAGAATTGGCAGATAGGGTACAACCACCAATGGTAGAACGTGAGCTTGTGGATATGTTTGTTGCTACCTTGCCAGGCGTTTATTATGAAAAGCTCATCAGTAGCATGTCAGGCAACTTTTCTGACTTAATCATCACCGGGGAGAGGGTGGAGAATGGAATTAAGTTAGGAAAGATCAATGCTGGTGAGATGCCCTCAGCTGGGGGGAGCAAGAAGGTGTTCAGAAACAAAAGGCGAGAGGGAGATACTAATGATGTATCCAGTTCAAAGGGAAGAAATAGAGGTCAGAATCGGCAACATTAGCAGATTGCCAACATCACAATCCCAGCAGTTCAACAACCACAGCAACAACAACGTCAGCAACAACAAAAACGACCGCAACAAAATCAACAAGGGTACGGAAGATACTGCCGCTACCGCGAAAATAAGGTGTCGGCAAAACAGAAGAGTCGCCACCTTTCGTTATTTATCCCTCAGAACGGGAAAGGAAACGATCAGAAAAACCTGACGAAAAGGTATAAGACAAGGTCATCGCAACCATTGTCTGGATTCGGGAGTCGGTTACGCAAGGGGAAGGTGTTAGCACCCCTCATGTCCATCGTACTCGATGGGATCCATGCTTGTTGTGTTTATCTGACGAGTTGGTTTACTATCTACCTATCAAGGCTGGTCTGAAAAGAAAAGAAAATGACTCGGCAAAGCGTCGCACTTTATGCGTACGTATTCTCATCAGAGAATGAAAAATCAGAGTCAACGTAGTTCGGCTAACTACGGGTTACGGATGGGGGAAGGTGGCTCGCCAATACGTCAGTATTATGCCTACGTACTCTCAACAGATATGAGAGATCAGAGCTTACGTAGTTCGGGATAATATGGATTACGGGAATTCAGATTCATCTGTTTTTCGAGTAGGGTTAACAAACAGTTCCAGCAGTTTGGTGTATGCAGCTTGCTCTTCAGAGACTCGTGCGTTACCGTTTGTGGTAGAACTGGGGAGTTAACGACACTCTTTTCTTCAGAAAAGTTTTCCTTTGAATTATAGGCCCACGGGGCAAAAAGGTTTGAAGTTTGTTTTCTGTCTTTTACGGAAGAAGTGTTTTTTATGGTTGTCTATAGTTCGTACAACACTAGAGACTATGACTTAGGAGCAAATGCGTCGCATATCGTCCAAAGGACATATACTAAACACTCTAGATGATTGAGAGGAGACCACTCAATTATCATTTCCCAAGTAGCTTAAGGCTCGTAACGCGCTTATACTTACTTGCCTTTATTACGTTTTCTTACTGTTGTTTTGAGATGAGAAGAGAACGAACTCTACGGGGAAACTGCCAAGTCCTAATGTTGTCATGCCAAGGATTCATCCTATGGTTTAGGTTTGAAACAAGGAACTCCTAGAAGTTATCATGCATAGGTTTCAACCTAAAGATCTAATCATCACTTCCTTATCAAAGGAAGTGAGAGCCATAGGGGATCATGCCAGTGGGAAACAGACAACAGATAAAGCATCAGCTAAACAGTAAAAAGATATACAGATAAACAGTAAAGATGCACATGCAATGCAGCAATACAAGAAGAGGGAGACTCACTCAACTTCTAAGCAAACACATAGATAAAAAAGAAAAATAACACACAAGCAAGGGGAGGATCACCTCAACCCTTAATGCAAACAAGCAGAGGGAGACTCACTCAACCTCTAAGCAGTCATGCTCCTAGCCTAAAGTAATCTAAACATGATTCCTATTCTAATGCATCAAGCAATTCAAACAAGGGAGAGAAACCCAAAATGAGCAACAGGGAAGTCATCCCAGGCTACATCAGGTTGGAGGTGTATCAACACCAGAGTCCATCATGGGTTCAACCTCTTGAGGAATGCACAGAATCCAACCAAAGGAAGGATTAGGCTCTCCCAAGAGGGATCTTATGTCAATAGGACAGAAAAGACTGGGTATTATTCCTAGATATCAATCTAAGGTAACTGATTTAAAGTGTATCAACACAAAATGTCCATCTCAGTCTCAACCTGTTGAGGAATGCATAGAATCCAACCAAGGGAAGGATTAGGCTCTCCCAAGAGGGATCCTAAGAAAAGGACTTTGAGATGGATGACAATATATAAACCAATGGAATATACCATGCCAAGAATGTCAATCTAAGGCTCAACCTCCTGAGGAATGCACAGAATCCAACCAAGGGAAGGATTAAGCTCTCCTAGGAGGGCTCCTCATCAAGACTTGAAGGAGGAAGATAGTGCAAACCAAAGGAATGTACTATACTGATGAATGTCAATTCAAGGCTCAACCTCCTGAGGAATGCACAGAATCCAACCAAAGGAAGGATTAGGATCTCCCGGGAGGGTTCCTCTTCAAGACTTGGATAAAGAGGGTAGGGCAAAGCCCAAGGAAGAAATCACATAGGGGACAGAAGGCAACACAACACTCCTAAGAAACCCTACAGACTAGCTACAAGGATCACCTAAGCTAGGGGAATCAAAAGCTCTATCAAGGCTTTAACAAAGTTCTAATGAGGTATCTACCTACTTACCATTCTATCAAGAATGGATATACTACTTAGAATCATCTAATGGTCATGTACAAGGTTAATCTATAAAGTTCTCTAGTTAGGATCACCTAAACTAAGGCTAACTTGTAAAATGGGGAACTAATAGAAAATCATTCCTAAAATTTCCAAGGAAAATACTACATTATCCTACATGTGTTAATAAGCTATGGTACAAAAACCAGGGGCTAAACCTAAATCAAAAGGCTAAAACAAAATCCCAAATCTAAGGAATGCATTAAAGGGATCCATCACTGAATACTCCTAAACAACTATCTCAAAACCCTATTTAGAATCATCTAAAAAATGCAAAAAAAAATAGTACAATATTATTTCATGTGTCAACACTCACCATACAAAAAAATAGAGGCTAATATGAATTATTGAAAAAGAAATAAAATCATAAAGCTCAGCATACAATTATCCAATTATTAAAAACACACTAAAATAGGAAATATGCAATTAATTGAAAATGCATGAAAATAGAAATTAAAAAATGTGAGAAAATTCTAAACATATCAAAGTATTCACATGATTTATTTCAATATTTATTGACAAAATTTCATATTTTTTTCTTGAATTAAAACTAACGAGTATCAACAAAAACAAAAATAAGAGAAATGTAAATAAAAGGAAACTATGAAGGGGGTGCAATGAGTATTGGATTCACGTGCAATTGGTATGGGCTTTATGAGTGGGGGGCACGAACAGCGCTTTGGATAAAGCCCAGCTGAGTCCAAGAACTCAGCTTTATTTACTAAGGGGAAACAGGCCAGGGGGTGCGTTAAGTAGCATTTTACGTGTGTTATTGCGTTGGGACTTGGAACGGGGTTGGGGATAGCGAGCTGAGTAAGAGCCCAGAAATTCATTTAATGAAACTCTGTGTTTCATTAAAATGGGAAGGGCCAAGTGGAAGCTACACGCGAGACTCATCTAAGACGTGAGATGCACATACAAGTCCAACCATTCAGCACGATCGGACGGCTACAATAAGATATGGCATTTGAAAACTAAAACGGAAGTACTATGTGTCGCTACCGCGGAAATAAGGTGCCGGCAAAACAGAAGAGTCGCCACCTTTCGTTATTTATCCCTCAGAACGGGAGAGGAAACGATCGAAAAAACCTGACAAAAAGGTATAAGACAAGGTCATCGTAACCATTGTCTGGGTTCGGGAGTCGGTTACGCAAGGGGAAGGTATTAGCACCCCTCACGTCCATCGTACTCGATGGGATCCACACTTGTTGTGTTTATCTGACGGGTTAGTTTTACTATCTACCTATCAAGGCTGGCTTAAAAAGAAAAGAAAATGACTCGGCAAAGCGTCGCACTTTATGCCTACGTATTCTCATCAGAGAATGAGAAATCAGAGTCAACGTAGTTTGGCTAACTACGGGTTACGGGGAAGGTGGCTCGCCAATACGTCAGTATTGTGCCTACGTACTCTCAACAGGCATGATTCATCTGTTTTTCCCAGCAGTTTGGTGTACACAACTCGACCCTTGGAGACTTAAGCATTACCATTTGCGGTAGAACTGGGAGTTAACGACACTCTTTTCTTCAGAAAAGCTTCCTTTGAATTATGGGCCCACGGGGCAAAAAGGTTTGAAGTTTGTTTTCTGTCTTTTACGGAAAAACTATTTTTTATGGATGTTTGCAACTAACATCGCACTAGAGACTATGACCTGAGAGTGAATGTGTCGCATGTCACCCAAATGGTGCCATACTAAACATCCAAGCTGTCGAAAAGAAACTCTCCGACAACCCTTTCTCAGATAGCTTAAGGCTCGTAACGTACGACGTCAGTTAACCTTTATTACTGTATTTTAATTTGTTTTGAGATGAGAAGAGAGAACAGGCTCAACTAAAAGGGAGACTATCAAGTCTGAATGTTGTCATGCCAAGGATTCGTCCTATGGTTGACGTTTGAAATAGGGAACTCCTAGAAGTTATCATGCATAGGTTTCAACCTAAAGTTCTAATCATCACATTCTTATCTAAGGAAGTGAGCTTCCTAGGGGATCATGTCAATGATAAACAGAAACAGGTAAAGCATCAGCTAAACAGTGAACAGTACAAGAAATGACTGTAAAATGCATGCAAAGCAAGTGAGGGAGGAAATGTGTGTGGGGCATCAGCCTCCACAAGCTCATCTCAACCTCAAGCCAAATATGAATAACTGCAATCATACAGAAGAAACAACATGCTATCAAGCAAACACAATAACTGCAATCATACAGCAGAAATAACATGCTATCAAGCAAACACAATAAACCACATAGGCAAGGGAGCAGGGCTCTACCGAATACCCGCAAGCAAAGCCATACAGTAAAAATACAAGCAGAGGGAGCAACTCAACCTCTAATGCAATCATGCTCCTAGCTCAAATCAATCTAAATATGAACTTATTCTAATGCATCAAGCAAATAAAACAAGTCACATCAATACAGTTGCACAGCAAGCAAACAGACAGGAAAGAAGGCAGATCAACAGCTTCCACAGCCTCACGGCAAAGCAATCTTCTGACAGCAGTTCAGTCCTCAGTCTGTAACTGCTCTTCAAGTCTTTCATCTTCAATAGCAAGTATCAACTTGCTTCTTCAAGCTTTCAACACATCAACATAAGTATCAACTTATTCTTTATCTTCTTCAAGCTTCAGCTCCAAAACAGACTCCACCTTCAGGCTTCAATACCAATAGCAAGTATCAACTTGTTCCTTCAGTTACTCAATGCATCAAACACAAGTATCAACTTGTTCTCCAACTTCAAGCTTCAGCTCTTCATTCAATCTCAATTGGATATTCCTCACAAGTGTAAACTTGTTCTTCTGGATCTTCAAGCTTCAGCTTTAATGGCAGTCTTCAAACACAGAGAAAGCAACAACTTCTAGCATTTTCAATCTTCTAGAAAGGAACTCCATCCTCTAGCAAGGGAGGAAGATTCATCTAACAAGAGCAGGGTTTGGATAATAGACAGCAGAGTGAAGACCAAAGGTCACCACTAAGCACTCCATCATCAGAGAAAGGAACCCTCAAAGGTTCTACCAACTTGTGAAGAGCCACACATCCTACCAAAGGAGGGATGAGGCCTTTACAAGGGGACCTTACATCATAGGTAGGAATGGAAGTGATCAATACCTTCCATGTTTATGAAAGAAGAGAATCTATCTAGAAGCTCTGCCTACAAACCCTAATCTTAACACCTAAACAACACTCAAACCAAAAGAAAGGAAAAATTCACCTCCAAGCTTCTTCAAGCATTCCTCAGCAACCCAAGCTTGTCTTCAACCTCATCCAAGAGCAAGCAAAGCAAAACCCTAATCTAAGGGAACTAAAGAAGTCATTCTAGTTGAATTAGAAAGTTAGGATCACCTAAAACCTAGTACTAAAGTTAATCCTAACTAAAATACTAAAACCAATTTTAAAATCCTACAAAAATAACTATGTGACCTTAATTCAATCATGAATCTACCATACAAAATCCAGAGGTTGAATCATCCACCAAGTCCTAGAAATAAATCCTAAATCACAAGGTATTAAGCATAAACCCTAAAACTAGAGCACCTAAAGTTTCAACTTAAAACTACCACCTAACTTCATCACAAAAATTTGATAAAATTACTAGCAGAACATGCATATCTATGCTAGCTACACATAAAAAATCAAGGCAAAAAACATCACCAAATGCTCAAACAAAATTCAACAAAACAAGGTATCAACCATGGCCATTTTAATATCAATTAATATTCAAAAAATGCAAATAAAATCAAAAATGCATGAATTCCTAATATTTTTAGTCTATAAAATTCTAGTTTCAATCATGAATCAGGGGAAAAAAGTTTGGAATTAATTGACTTAATTTTCTATTTTTTGTGAATTAATCTCTAAGTCATATGAAATGATGAAAATAAAAGAAAATAAAAGAAATTAATAAGCAAGTGTGTCAAATAGCAATCCAGCTTAGTTCAATTCTTGGGTTGGGCCAGAAAGGGGGTGTGGATATCACTCTGAATCCTAAGCCCAAGACACCAATTAAATGAAACGGTGCGTTTCATTTAGGAACCTCTCTTTAGAGTTGAAACGCAATCGTGGCCTTCCATTGCTCGCCTGAGTCAAAAGTCCCTTGAACTGAAAACCCGATTCTCACTTGCACCTCCAAAAAATTCAATGGCTCTTTCTGCAACCAACTTCAATTCCTTCCAAAAAATGAATTGCATTCACTCAATGACTTATATAGAAGTGATTGGGATTGTCTAGAACTTTCTGGAATCATCCAAATGAGATTTTGGATTTTCAAAATCACTTCAAAATATCATCCATGGAAATCACTATTCTGGCTCCCTTTAGGCATAGCTATGCTTGTAATCAAATTCTCATGAGATATTGAATGAGTTTGATGAGTTATTTTCCTTGTTTGCAAGCCAAAGGTGGGAATTTGATTATGTTACTTCATCATGAAGAAA
This sequence comes from Lathyrus sativus, assembly GCA_963859935.3. Taxonomy (NCBI): domain Eukaryota; kingdom Viridiplantae; phylum Streptophyta; class Magnoliopsida; order Fabales; family Fabaceae; genus Lathyrus; species Lathyrus sativus. The sequence goes on along the minus strand of OZ012736.1, from coordinate 130,071,732 downwards.
TGAAATGGAATGGTATGCAAATGACCTCAAATCAAAATTCCAGCATTGCCATTGTTTCTAAAATCATTTTTCCAATCAATTTGACCTATTATTTGGCTTCATTTGATCACAAAATGAATTATTTGAATTTTTGGCCATTAAATCCTTTTAATTCTTTCTTTTTTCAAAATTTCTTGAACCAAGTCTCTCCTTGAGGCCTCTAAGTTGGTGAAAATGGCCTATGATCACAAATGACCTATAATCACCAAATGTCCAAAATACCCTTGACTTGTCAAAGCCATAAGTTGAGTTCTACAAATCCTATCAAGGACTTCTAGTACTCTCTAGAAAGCTAAGAGGATAAGGAACAACATTCAGGTTGTCCAAAAGTTCATAGGAATCATCCTTCTAGGGCACAAGTGTCATGCAAGTTGGGTAACTTTCAAGCTCCAAATTCACATTCCTCAGATGACTTGTAACTTGTCAAAGCCATAACTTGAGTTCTTCAAATCCTATCAAGGACTTCTAGCACTCAAATTAAAGCTAAGATCATGCTCTACAACAATTATGTTGGGGGAAAGATGAGATAACAAATGCATCTTGAGCTACATTGCCTTGAAGATGGGGGTCAAACTAGGGGATTTTACACTGTCAAGTCTTAGAAACCCTAGCTTGAAACTTCTCAAACTCTTCAATCATGATGAGTTATCCTTGGAATCATCCTTATAACATCTAAATGTATCAATCCATAATCACATGGCTCTTGGATTAGGTCTCAACCTTCTTCAAATCCTCAGTTGACTTAGGGTTGACCCAGTCAAACCCTAGCTGCACCAATCATGGCTGAGCCTTCTTATTCTTGCACAATGACCTGTCTAGGCCTCAAAGTGATCTTCAAAACTTCTCATGAGCTTTCTCAAGACCTCAAGTCTAACTTCATGGCTTCAGAATCATCTGATGACTTCCCCCAACTCTCAAGCTAGGAGACACACCTTCTTGGTTTCAACCACTCTTTCTGAGGATCTTTCAACTTCTCTGACAAGGATATCAACCCTTGAGCCCTTGAATAAGCCTCCCAGCTAGCTTCAAAGTCTTGTGTATCTCTTTATTGGTAATCATACCTCTTGATCTCCTGCATACATGTCAATGAAATGCAAATGATAATGCTAATGTGCATGAAATGAAACATGAGCTAGGTAAAGAAATGTTGGGCAAATTTTGGGGTGCAACAGCTGCCCCTATTCAAGCGGCTTGGACCTGACTGGGTGAGAAGCGAACGACTCTCAACCAATCAAGGTAGAAGACGATTGAATACCAACAAACCCGGAAATTTGCCAACGACACAAGTACACGGTACTCTGATGGTTAGGAATATCTTCAAAGACTGAGCATGACAGTTGCACTGCAACTCTGCTGGGGAATTGGTCACACGGTAACCGGTGAAATGTCTAATCTCAAATCTCCGTCCGGATGATCATCTGATTTCGCCGTATATCTTCATCCTCAAGTTGTCAAGGGATCACTGGTCACTCGATAATCGGCGATACATAGCTGGTATTGCCGTCAGGCATTCTGCGACACTGCGGCAGAAGAATTCCTCGGGACTCATCGGGTCATTAGGAACTTATTAACAATCAAGTTAATCATGCCGTCGGGCATTCAAAGGAATTTTCGGGCGTCAGCCGGACTTCATCGGTAAGTCGGGAATAGAATTATCGGTCAATCATGAACCACATAGGGATATTCAAATTTCTGCCATCAGGCACCCCGCGTCAGCGAGGAGAACTACTTCGACCTCGTAGTTGGACTTCCTCAGTAAGTCTCCAGAGGAAAACTTCAACTTCTCTGCTCAACAACCTGCTGGGGATGACACATCTCCGCTGGGGGATTTTGGAGAACTATCAAGTAACTCTGCTTCGGGGATCCAAAAATCATTCCGGGTGAATCAACTCTGCTGAGGACTACAAGAATCATCTTGGACAAATAACTCCGTCGGGGACTTCAAGAGTCATCCTGAACCAATAACTCTGCTGGAGATTCCAGGAATCATCCTGAGAAAACACTCTGCCGGGGACTCTAAGCATCAACTTGAGCAACCCTCTTTGGCGACTTCACTGGGGATTTTAAGAATCATCTTAAACAATCAACTTCGCTGGGGAATTCAAGAATCATCTTGAGCAAACCATTATGCGGAGGAACATCTGCAAAACAAGAACGGTAACGACCTAGCTCATGTTTCATATGCATATGCTTTGACAATGGCGCAATGCTCCACACAGTGGAAATGCTACGCATTTAGGGTAGATGCTATGCAATCATGCAAAATGCTATGTGTCGCTTCCGCGAAAATAAGGTGCCGGCAAAACAGAAGAGTCACCACCTTTCGTTATTTATCCCTCAGAGCGGGAAAGGAAACGATCGGAAAAACCTGACGAAAAAGGGTAAGACAAGGTCGTCGCAACCGTTGTCTGGGTTCGGGAGTCGGTTACGCAAGGGGAAGGTATTAGCACCCCTCACGTCCGTCGTACTCGACGGGATCCACGCTTGTTGTGTTTACTGGACGAGTTGGTTTATCTATCTACCTATCAAGGCTGGCTTAAACAGAAAAGAAAATGACTCGGCAAAGCGTCGCACTTTATGCCTACGTATTCTCATCAGAGAATGAGAAATCAAAGTCAACATAGTTCGACTTACTACGGGTTACGGGGAAGGTAGCTCGCCAATGCATCAGTATTGTGCCTACGTACTCTCAACAGACATGAGAGATCGGAGCTTACGTAGTTCGGGATACTACGGCTTACGGGGATTCAGATTCATCTATTTTATCGAGTAGGGTTAAACAGTAGTTCCAGCAGTTAGGGACAAAGCCTATTTGCGTTGGCGCTGAAGTTTAACGACACTCTTTTCTTCAGAAAAGCTTTCCTTTGAATTACGGGCCCACGGGGTCAAAAGGTTTGAAGTTTGTTTTCTGTCTTTTACGAAAGAAGTGTTTTTTATTGTGTTCGCAATTTCAATCGCACTAAAGACTATGACCTGAGAGTGAATGCGTCGCAAGTCACCCAAAGGGTACCATACTAAACATCCAGACTGTTGAAAAGAAACTCTCCAACAATCCTTTCTCAGGTAGCTTAAGGCTAGTAACATACGAAAGAAATCATTCATGATTACCATATCTTAAGCTGTTTTGAGATGAGAAGAGAACAGGCTCAACTACGGGGAGACTATCAAGTCCTACTGTTGTCATGCCATGGATTCATCCTATGGTTGAGGTTTGAAACAGGGAACTCCTAGAAGTTATCATGCATAGGTTTCAACCTAAAGTTCTATCATCACTTCCTTATCAAAGGGAGTGAGATTCCTAAGGGATCATGTCAATGATACATAGAAACAGATAAAGCATCAGCTTAAACAGTAAACAGTAATACAGTAAACGCATGCAATGCAAGTGAGGGAGGAAATGTGTGTGGGGCAGCAGCCTCCACAAGCTCATCTCAACCTCAAGCCATAATGAATAACAGTAATCATACTGAAGAAATAAAACATGCTATCAAGCAAAAACAGTAAACTGCAATCATACAGAAAGAAATAACATGCTATCAAGCAAACAGAAACCACATGGGCAAGGGAGCTGGGCTCTACCGAATACCCGCAAGCAAAGCCATACAGTAACAATGCAAGCAGAGGGAGCAACTCAAACTCTAGTGCAATCATGCTCCTAGCTTAAATCTAATCTAGATATGGACTTATTCTAATGCATCAAACAAGTCAAACAAGGCACATCAGCAATACAGAGAAGAAACAGACAAGAAAGCAGATCAACTCCTCTTTCTCAACTCCCAAGCTTCAGCTCTTCTGACAGCAACTCAATCTTCAGACCTCCATCACTCTTGACAAATATCAACTTGTTTCTCCAGGTTTCAACCCTTCAACATAAGTTTCAACTTATTCTCTCTTCCAAGCTTCAGCTCCTCAGTCAATCTCAATTGAATCCTCCTCATAAGTATCAACTCAGTCTTCAAGCTTCAGCTCTCTTTGCTTTACCAGTATCAACTTGGTCTTCTTCATCTTTAAGCTTCAGCTTCTCAGGGTAACCTTTAATCACTTAGAAGTGTTAACTTCATCCTTCAATCTTTAAGCCTCAGCTCTTCATTCAGTCTTCAAGCATCAACTTGTTCTCCTTGCTCTTCAAGCTTCAACTGAAATGGCAATGCTCAGGGAATCATCCTCTTCCATACTCTTCAATGAATTCTTCATCTTCACACTCAAGCCCAACATCTCTCAAGATACTCAAACCAGAAGAAATCACTTAACTGGATAAACTAGGATATTAAACTGCTCATTGACCACCAAAGGTGACGTATAAGGGTTTAACATCAAAAGAATGGTTCCCTCAAAGGTTCCACTTCCTAGGTACCATCACTTATCCCTCCAAAGGAGGGAGGTGAATACCATGGAAGGACCTTGAATCATGGGGAAGAATGGAGGTGAAAGATACCATCCATGTTTAAGAAAGGAATCAACTAAGTCTAAGCTCTACTTAATTCCTAACCCTAAAACAACAACAAAACAAACAAGTCTTCAAGCTCTCAAGCTCCTTCCTCAATCTTAAAGTCCCCCACTATGCTCCTCCATGCTCCACAAAGCAATACCAAGCCCACCAAGCCAAGCAAAAACCCACAAAGCAAGGCAAAACAAAATACAAGCCCACAAGGGCAACACAAACAACAATCAACTACAAAAATCAATTAAAAATAGTATACTATTATATTAAAATCTAATATAATTTCTAGGGGATCCTATATACCTACCCTTAATACCCTATATGTCCCAATATCTAACTTGACCTAGAAACCCAAAATTCTAGTGTTATTGTGGACCTATGTTAAGGATTGACCTAAATCTACACAACCTAAAGTCATCTAATCAAAACTAATTAAAAACTAATCACAAAATTATGGAATAAATTCAGAGGGGAGCTAAAGTCCTAATCTAACTATCCTAAAAAGAATGGCCTAAAAATTCAAAGGGAACTAGCTAAACAAAATTCTACAAATCTATGCATCAACATAAAAGGAATTAAAAAGCTATTAAAAGAGAAAATACACAAAAAATATTAAAAATGCATGAAATGCAAATATTTTGATTTTATAATTTTATAGACATCAGTTTGAAATAGGAGAAAAAATCCCCATGCCAAAATCATCATTTTTCTATTTAATATGATTTTTCAAAGTTTAAAATAAAATGGAGAAAAAGAAAATAAAATGGTAAATGTTTGGTGCAGATAGCAACCCAGTGCAGTTCAATATGAGAATGGGCTTAAAACGGGGGTGCAAACAATAAATGCGCTAGGCCCAATTTTAATCAGAAAACAAATAACAAAATTATAAAGAAAAAAGAAAAATACTCGATGCAGAAAGCAAGGAAAATTAGTTCAATATCCAGATGGGCCAAGACTTGGGGTGTGTATAACAATTAAGCCCAATACTCCAATTAATGAAACGCCTCGTTTCATTGTCTTCAGACTTCCCTCTTCAAATGTGAAATTAAATCTTGGCCATACGATCTGACCCTAGTCAATGAGTCCACTCTCCATCCAACGGCCATGACCTTATCTTCTTCCTCCAGCCATTAAAATGGAGGGAAAGCTCCATAGTTGCAGAGCTCAAATACCTAACTCGGACTCCATCCAAACTCAACCAAAATCCATGGTTCAAAACCCTAATCTGCTCTAAATTCAACCCTGATCACAACCATGGTATTAGAATCCATTGAAATTCCCTCAATCTCTAAACCCGATCCAAGATCAAAACTATGCTCAAACTTCAACTTTAACGATTCTTGAAATTGATTGGCTCATAATGATCACCACCTCACACTGGTTAAATCTTGCTATTAAACTCATGTTATACCTCACTATACATCGTGTTCTTGATCAAAACAAAATTGGTGTCACTATCTCAAACTTCACCAAATGATCTCAAAGTTTCCAGAATCCATCTCTTACTTGTCTCTAACCATTCTAACCTAACAAATCTAACTAATTATGCTTAAATTAGGGTGTAGAAGAAAAGTTGCAAACCTGTCAAATCTTGAATACCAGATAGGTCAAACCTTCACTTCAACCTCTCAAACTCTTCAGAATCACTCCTTGATTGATGTTAGTGCTTCTGTTTGCAAAAGATTTGATCCAAGAAGCTTGAATCTCCAAATTCGATTGTGACTCGCAGCTCCATAAATCCAAATGCTATCTCTTCAATCTCACACGATCTTGCCCTCAATTTGGTATGCACACATTCAGTATGATCAATGGAAGGTGTTAGGATTGAAAGAATCAATGGAAATGGTGTGAAATGTAGAAATTAATTTCAACTTGCAATGGAAGAAATTGAAATGGCTATCTCACTCTCCTCTCTAATCTCTCACCAACCTTGCATCTGAGCAAGTTCTAATCCATATATAGGATGATTCTAAACCATCCAGAACTTTCTGGAATCATCCAATGAGAATTTGAGATTCTCATGTCATGAGTTTTTGATTTCAATCCATCTCATGTACCATCTTGTGCTATACCTCTTGCAGCAGCTTGTTCTGACTTGAAAATCTCCTTAGATGAGATACATGATGTGTTAGGATACTTTACTAGCTTGTGCATTGCTTTTCCTTATGTTTTGCACATGTACCTTAATATGCAAGTAACCCTTTTCCAAAGCAAGTCCATGATTTAGGCCTCAAATAAAAAATGTGGATGAACCATTGTTTCTAAAATGTTTTCTAGAGTCAAAATGACCTATTACATTCCATGGTTTGGATGTGTAGCTTGAAAATTTCAATTTCCAACTTTGACTTATTTAACTTATGCCTTCATTTTAGGTCATTTTTACCATTTTGAGCTACAAGCCTTTTCAACATCTCATGCCTTCCTTACTAGCCTTAAAACATCATTTTAAGCAAGTTTGATGTTGAAGATATTTCCATTTGAAGCTTGTAAATAGGAGTTATGGCCTTATGCTTGAAATGACCTGTAATCTCCAAATGACCAAAATGCCCTTGACTTGTCAAAACCATAAGTTGAGTTCTACAAATCCTATCAAGGACTTCTAGTACTATCTAGAAAGCTAAGAAGATAAGGAACAACATTCATGTTGACCAAAAGTTCATAGGAATCATCCTTCTTGGGCAAAAGTTTGATGCAAGTTGGGTAACTTTCAAGGCCCCAGATTCACATACCTCAAATGACCTGTAACTTGTCAAAGTCATAACTTGAGCTCTACAAATCCTATCAAGGACTTCTAGTACTCAAATTAAAGCTAAGATCAAGCTCTACAACATTCATGTTGGGGGTAAGATGAGATGACAAGCACATCTTGAGCTAAACTTCCTTGAAGATAGGGGTCAAACTAGGGGATTTTACACTGTCGAGCCTTAGAAACCCTAGCTTGAAACTTCTCAAACTCCTCAATCATGATGATTTTACCTTGGAATCATCCTTATAGCATCTCAATGCATCAATCCATGATAACATGGCTCTTGGATTAGGTCTCAACCCTCTCCAAATCATCAGTTGACCTAGGGTTGACCCAGTCAAACCCTAATTATACCACTCATGGCTGAGGCTTCTTAACCTTGCACAATGACCTCTCTAGGCTTCATGATGGCTTTCAAGACATCTCATAAGCTCTCTAAAAGCTTCAAGTCCATCCTCATAGCTTCAGAATCATCTGAGGAGCTCCCACAACTCTCAAGTTAGGAGGCACACAACCTTGGTTTTAACCAATCTCTCTGAGGATCTCTTAACTTCTCTGACAAAGATATCAACCCTTGAACACTTGAATAACCTTCTTGGCTAGCTTCAAACTCTTGTGGTGCTATTGATTGGTAATCATACCTCTTGATCTCCTGCACACATGTCAATGAAATGCAAGTGATAATGCTAATGTGAATGAGATGAAACACAAGCTAGGTAAAGAAATGTTGGTCAAATTTTGGGGTGCAACACTATGACCCCATCAGCAAAATAAATGTTGAAGGGAGAATCCTGTTGTCAAGGATAAAGAGCCACTCTGGTGGGAAGGAGGAATCATCCTGCTGTGGAGAAGAATTCACACCAATCTCAATTGGACTCAACCTGGGGAAACGACTTCAGACGACTTTCTACAGGGGAATAAAGTTCTACGAGAACCTGCACTCGCTCCACTAGGTATTCAAACCATAAACTGTCGAGGAAAACGATGTCAATTGCAGAAATAACCTGCACGACCCTCGCGGCTAAAACTTTCCTGGAGATAACGACTCCGGTGGGGAAATACAGCATCAGCTATTCAACATTCTATTGGGGAGCACCAATCATGGCCCCAACTGCTTTACAAGAACTTGACTCTTTTGGGGATTTTCCAGCTCGGCTGGGGTAGAGGAAATCATCCTGCTTACTGGGGAGAGTACAACTCTGTGGAGAATCTCAACTCCGTTGGAGACTTCAGTCTGAACTATCGAAAGCTGCATACTTCAGTATATGAATCAGCTGGGGAGACGACGATCCTTCAGGATACATCTGCTTGGGGAAACATACGGCGTACGGCCTGGAATATGCTATACCTGCAACAACACAAACAGACAGACAAGATACCCTTCTCAAAGGGACCTATCAAGGTTATCATCCTGTGACAAATGTTCACGTAATTTATTGTTTCAACAATCAATGGCCTGGGCCAGTAAGTTTATGTATGCGCATTTTATCAAAAACATTGGCATTCTTTTTCGCAAATAAAGCAGATGAATGCTAAACAAACAAACAGAATTGCTAAATAGTATACATTTTATTGATAACGAACCCCTGAATGGGCAAAAATGTTTTACAACAGATGCAAGCTCCTGGAATGAGGAAGCTGCGCAAATATAAAAACATAAATACACATCAGTATATACACAAATGTCGGCAATGAGGCGTAGATGAACACCATGAGTTGATCCCTCTATGACCCACTCGACTTCGATACTTCTCCGACGCTTCAGCCTCAGAAGAGATTGATTCAAATAAACGGCCCTCAGGTCCTCCAAACCACTAAACAAATACAGTCCACACGCGGAACGCCGTCATTTGCTTTTTTCAAATCCCTAACTTTTGCCTGAATCGCCCTTTCGGGTTTTCGATTCAACGGGATACCCTTTTTTGCCAAAGTCGCCCTTCCGGGTTTTCGACTTTGCGGGTGTACATTCTTTTCTTTTATATCCCTAATTTTTGCCTGAACCTTTTCCTTTTTTATGGTTCCCCGGGATGCCCCATTTTTGCCTGGATATTCTTTTTTCTTTCCAGCGGGTCATTTTTTAAGCAAAGTATTTTTTAACGGCGTCCACGTTCACCGGGGATGCAAAATCTTCGCCATCCATCGTGGATAACAACAAAGCTCCTCCCGAGAAGACCTTGCTGACGACGTACGGACCTTCGTAATTGGGAGTCCACTTGCCCCGGTGATCGGAGTGTGGAGGAAGAATCTTCTTCAGGACGAGATCACCCGTCTAAAAGCTTCTAGGGCGCACCTTGTTGCACCCCAAAATTTGACCAACAATTATTTATTCACTGAGTGTTTGAAAGTTGATACCTTCATCAGACAGTTCAAGAGATCCTCAGAGGAATTGGTTGAAACCAGGGTTGTGTGCTTCATAGCTTGAGAGTTGTGGGTGCTCCTCAGATGATTCTGAGACTTTGAGAATGAACTTGATGTTTTGAGAAAGCCTATGAGATGTCTTGAAAGCCATCATGAAGTCCAGAGAAGTCATTGTGCAAGAGTTCAGAAGATTCAACCATGAATGGTAGAATTAGGGTTTTGACTGGGTCAACCCTAGGATAACTGAAGATTTGGAGAAGGTTGAGACCCAATCCAAGGGCCATGAGATCATGGAATGATGCATAGAGATGTTATAAAGGTGATTCCTAGACCAACTCATCATGATTGAGGAGTTTGAGAAGTTTCAAGTCAGGGTTTCCAAGGATTGTCAGTGGAAAAACCCTAATTTGATCCCTATCTTCCAGGCAGTTTTAGCTCAAGATGTGATTGATATCTCATCTTCCCCATAACATGAATGTTGTAGAGCTTGTTCTTAGATTTAATTTGAGTGGTGGAAGTCCTTGATAGGAGTTGCAGAGCTCAAGTTATGGTTTTGACAAATTACAGGTCAGCTGAGGTGTGTGAATCTGAGTCCTTGAAAGTCACCCAACTTGAAGACAACTTTTTCCCTAGTAGGATGATTCCTATGATTTCTTGGTCAACATGAATGTTGAAGGGCATCTTCTTAGATTTAATTTGAGTGGTAGAAGTCCTTGATAGGATTTGTGGAACTCAACTTATGGTTTGAACAAGACAGGGGTATTTTGGTCATTTGTCAGTTATAGGTGATTTTAAGCAAATGCCATATCTCCTATTTCCAAGCCTCAAATGGAAAAACTCAAAACATGAAAGTTGTTCAAAATGGGATTTTAAGTCTATAAAAGTGGTCATGAGTTATTTAAAGAGCTTGTAGAAAGGATTTACAAGATTGGGTGAAAATGACCTAAAATGGCTTATAAGTTGAAAAAGTTGAAATTTAAATTTGGTTTGGGAGATCCACAAATCCAAAATAGGTCATCCAATATATCATTTTGATTGGAAACATCATTTTAAAAACAATGGTTCAAGTGGAATTTTGATTTGAAGCTTAGAAATGGGGGTTACTTTGTAATTCTCATTCTTGCATAATAAGGCACCTAAACAAAACCTCACAAAGAGCAAAGTTTAGCTTGTTTTTCACTCATTCTTTCTCAATATCTCTTGTAAGGAGATTTTAAAGTCCATTTGGCAAGGCTAAGGCATGAGATAATGGAGATCCAATGTATCATTCCATGAGAAGTTCTCAAACTTTCTAACACTTTCCACAAGTTTCTAGAGGGATCTAGATCATTCTCTTGATTGTTATAAGAAGGGTGAATCACCATATGGCCATGGTTGGTGATCATTATTGGTGAGTAGTGAGATTAGAGTGTGAAAAAGTAAGATCCTTCCATTTGCAATTTCACATCAAACCTTCATTCTCTTCAATCTCCATTCATTTCTCCTCCACAAACATATTCTTCTGATCATTGTGATTGATTACATGCTGAGGTGGAAGAAAATCCATGGAAGTTTGAAGTTGTTTTGAGGAAATTGCAAGAGGTGCATTTTGATATCAAGCACAAGATCCAAGCCTTGTTCCTCCATTTTCTTGCATACAGAATTCATATTGGCCATTGAGGATCAATCAGGGAAGCTTGCAGATCTTGAATTGTAGGGAAACCATAGCCACCATTAAAGTTTGACAGGTTGGTAATCTTGCTCGAATCTCCTAATTTATGTGCATTCTACCATAGTTATAGGTTTAGACTGGTTAAGCTAGGATAGAGGACTTTATTCTGAGAATTAGGGGAAGGATCATGAGGTTTCGAGGCAGGGTACAATTTCTTGCAGAATGAATAACAAGCTAGTTTGTGTGCATTAATGGATATGGCATTGAGTAATGTGGTTAGGGAAACGTGTAGGATAATTCTGGATCATTAGTTTGAAGTTCTATTAAGTTTGATAGCAGAGGAAAGAAATGGAACCTTGATGATGAAGCTTTCTGTTAGGGTGATTCAAGAGGTTTCAGGGAAAACTATGGATAGTATCGTGTTCAGGGTGATTGATAGTGCAACTTTGCTTTTGGAAACTCATGAATTCATGGAGAAATCAGTGAGAACGATCAGGTTGAAGATCCTTGCATGGGGTTAGGGTTTCTGCAAACCCTAGGGTTCAGTTGGGGACGATGAAGGTCCATCGTTGGATCATCCAGAAGGCTTGACCAATTCCATCCATCGCACGGTCCATATTTGATTTCAGAAACGGAGGGAAGATTGAAACACAAAACGCAATGCATCACTTAACCAAACGCACCGTTTTGGTTCTTTGACAAACCTGGGCCTCAGCATTTATTCCTATTCCCACCCCTAGATTTGGCCCAATGATCAGAAATGACTGTGGCGCTTTACTTTCCTCACCCCCCTCCCATTTATTTCTTATTCTTTTATTTTTTTAATTTCTTTTAATTCTTGGCATTTTATAAAATCCATAAAAAATATAAAAATCAATATTTTTCATTTCTTCTTTTTTCTACATAATCATGATTTTGTCTAGAAAATTAATAAAAAATAAAATTCCATTTTATTTTTAGTTTAATATTTTTTAGCATATTTTCTTGTAAATAGTACATTTAATTGATTTTGGTTAACCCTTGATTTTGTGCAATTTGTTTTAGGACTTTCCCTTAGGGTTTTTGAGCCATTCTTTTTGGCATAGTTAGATGTTGAACCCTAGTTTCATGTAGGATTTATCTCTTGATTTGTAGATTAAAATTTGATGTAGTTTGATTGTTAGACATTTAGGTGCTCTAATTAGGGTTTTAGGTTGTATAGATAGACTTGAACAAATTTGTTTTGGGGTTTATAGGCCAAACTAGTGTATGGGGAATATATGGGTTAAGGGTAAGTATGTATAGAATCCCCTAGAATTTTGCTAGAATATTTTATAGTGTTTTAGTATTTTTCATTGATTTTTGAATGTATGGATAATATGTGTGTTGCTTGAGGGCATAAGCTGTATTGTTGTGTTTTCTTTCCTTCTCTTTTGAGTGTGTGAGCTTTGAAGATTGAGTTGAAGACCTTATGGATCATCATGGAAGCTTTGAAGACCTTGCAGAGGAGTTTAGATAGCTTTTGTTGTTTTGTTTATAGGATCATAAGTGCATAGGTAGAGCATTAGATAGAATGATTTCATTCAATAAACAAGGAGTGTCTTGTCCACCTTCTTTCTTCTCTATGACACAGAGTCCCTTAAGGGTATACACCTCTCTCCTTTGGAGGGATTAGTGACCTTGCCCTATAAGGTAGAACTTTGAGAGAGCTTTTCCTTTGATGTTAAGTCCTCAATGGCATCCTTTGGAAGTCAGTGAGCACTGTAACATCCTCACCTCATCCTGTTGACTGAATCTTGTTTGCTGGAGCATTTGAGCCATTGAAGATAGAAGCTGCAGCTTTGAAGAGGATGATTCCTTGAAGATTGTTGAAGTCTGAAGACTTTGTGAAGATCAAGTTGATGCCTGAAGATCCCTGAAGATAGTAAAGCCTGAAGGTGGAGCTGATCAAAGGAGCTGGAGCTCAAGGGAGAAGATGAGTTGATACTCATGTTGTAGGGTTGATACCTGGAAAGCAAGTGATCTCTGAAGTCTGAAGACTGGGTTGCTGCTGGAGGAGCTGAGGCTTTCTTCTGTTTTCCTTGATGTATTATGTGTTTTGTCTGATTTGTCTGCTGCATTAGACTAAGCCCATCTAGAATAAGTTCAGACTAAGAGCATGAGTACATGTGGTTGTATTGTTATTGCTTGGCTTTGCTTGCGGGTATTCGGTAGAGCCCAGCTCCCTTGCCCATGTGTTTATTGCTTGATAGCAGGATTTCACTTCTTTTACCTGTATGACTGCAGTTTACTGTTTTTGGTGCTTGATAGCAAGTTGTTTATTTTCAGTATGATTACTGTTATTTCATGACTGGCTTGAGGTCGAGACGAGCTTGTGGAGGCTGAAGCCCCACACACATTTCCTCCCTCACTTGCATTGCATGCATTTTACTATTAAAGCTGATGCTTTTGTCTGTTTTGGTGTATCATTGATATGATCCCTTAGGACTCTCATTTCCTTTGATAAGGATTTGATGATAGACTTTTAGGTTGAAACCTATGCATGACAACATCTAGGAGTTCCCTGTTTAAACCTCAACCATAGGATGAATCCATGGCATGATAACAGTAGGACTTGATAGTCTCCCTCCTAGTTGGGCCTGCTCTCTTCTCATCTCAAAACAGTTTAAGACACAGTAATCATGAATGGTTTCTTTCATACGCTACGAGCCTTAAGCTATCTGAGAAAGGATTGTGGGAGAGTTTCTTTCTCACAGTCTGGATGTTTAGTATGGTACCCTTTGGGTGACATGCGACGCATTCACTCTCAGGTCATAGTCTATAGTGCGGTCGAGATCGCAAACATAATAAAAAACACTTCTTTCAGGAAATAAACCGTAGTTTCCCGAACTACGTTTGCTCTGATCTTTCATACCAGATGAAAGTACGTAGGCATAGGATGCGATGTCCTAGCGAGCAACCTTCAACCTTTCCCCCGTAATCCTTCGTAGGCCGAACTACGTTGACTCTGATTTCTCATTCTCTGATGAGAATACGTAGGCATAAAGTGCGACGCTTTGCCGAGTCATTTTTCTTTTCTTTTTCAGCCAGCCTTGATAGGTAGATAGAATAAAACCAACCCGTCCAAGTAAACAAACAAGCGAGGATCCCGTCGAGTACGACGGACGTGAGGGGTGCTAATACCTTCCCCTTGCGTAACCGACTCCCGAACCCAGATAATGGTTGCGATGACCTTGTCTTACCCTTATTCGTCAGGTTTTTCCGATTGTTTCCTTTCCCGTTCTGAGGGATAAATAACGAAAGGTGGCGACTCTTCTGTCATGCCGGCACCTTATTTTCGCGCAAGCGACAGCTGGCGACTCTGCTGGGGACTCCAACGGTTCCCTGTGCGAGTCAATCCTATCGTTTGTGTGTTTGCTTGTTGGGTTGCGTTTATCGCATTTTTTACTTCTCGCACTTTATTTCCCGCATTTTATGTTTCAGTATAATATGATTATTTGTGCTGTTGTGGGATGGGAGTTCTGATTGAGTGAGAAGCCAGACCCAGGCTTGAGTGCACCATAGACTTAGAGTGGAAATTAGTGGGCGCGTGCTTGCTTTGTAGGCACTAGTGTCTCATGAAATCCACGCTCAGACGAGGTTCATCCGGTTGGCTTCACTTTCAACCCTTTGGGTTGAGACGGTTGCTGGTTTGGTGGGCTGTCGACTCTGGGAACCGATCATTTGTGATTCAGCTAAGTGAGGCCTCTTCAGGACTTGATGATTCCACTCCTTCTGGGAATCGTATCATCAGTTTTGAAAGTCTGTGACGCTGATGAACGCATAGGATGCCGTACCTTGAGTCAGTCTAGGTCCATACCTGTGAGCGGGACTGGGTTTATTGCAGGAAACTTAGACCTTCAGACTACCTGGTTTTCTTGACAGCGAATCAGTTATGTTGGGTTCTCAGTTACAAATGTGTTCTTGATAGAGCAAGAGTTTGGTCAGAGGATCTTATCATCGGGTGTTTGTCTGTTCTTGATAGAGCAGGCTTTGATCAGTGTATTATCATCAGTGGTTTGTTCTGTATAGGGCAGATTTTGAGTGGGATCTGAGGATCTCATCAGCAGCTGTGTATTTGTTCCTGATAGGGCAGATCTTGATTTGGGGTCTGAAGACTTCATCAGCAGATGTTACTTGATCTTGCACCCGGGGTCCTTATTATCAGGCACTTATTCTTGTTAGAGCAGAATTTTGATCTCGGTCCTATCAGATGGTTATTCTCAGCAGATCAGATTAGTGGCTTTACACCGGGGTTTCCTTCTCATCAGCGACTGTTGATACCGAATCTCCATAGCAGCTACCTGGATATATTATTGCATGCCTGCATTTTGCATTAGTTTGCGCATTCATCTGCATTCCATTAACGTGTGTCTGTGTTGCAGGTACTGTTTCCCCGATCCCGGATTTCTCGCCTTCTGCTGTTATTATGGCCTCTCTCAGGAAGACGGTTGCATACAAGTTCCCGACCCCTGATGTGTCGAAGTTGATTGGTTTGATAACCCTGGCAGGGGATTCTGTGAAGGATAGGTTCAGGAAGTCCTATGGCAGGTTGCTTAGTCTGGTTTGCAAACCGTCTACGTCCGAATTGAATGGGTTACATGCTCTTCTGCAGTTTTATGATCCTCCCTTGAGGTGTTTCACCTTTCATGACTTCGTTCTCGCGCCGACATTGGAAGCGTATGCTGATATGCTAGGTGTGCCTATCAAAAGGCAGATACCTTTTGTCCACATGGATGCTGAGCCTGATCTGGCTGGGCTAGCTTCCTCACTCCATTTGAGCGCTTCTGAGTTAGTGGTGACGAGCTGGAACAAGGTCCCAGGGTTCTCTCTGCAGTTTCTGATAGCTAAGGCTCAGCAGTGTGCTACGGAAAAATGTTGGGACGCATTCAACGCCATCCTTGCTTTATGCATATATGGCGTTATCCTATTTCCCAGCATGCCTGATTTCGTGGACTTTGACGCGCTCCATATATTCGCCTCAGGGAATCCAGTCCCTACTCTGATCGGAGACGTCTACCATTCAGTGCATTACAAGAATGAGAACCGGAGAGGGAAGAATGTCTCATGCTGCGTACCGTTGTTGTACAGGTGGTTTGATAGTCATTTGCCCAAGAAGGGTTCTTCTGTCTTGTTTGTAGCCACAGCTGAGTGGCCTGAGCGTCTGATGAGCTTGTCGGCAGAAGACATTGATTGGTTCGTTGACAGAGACAGGTTAGGCACCGAGTTGATCTTCAGTTGTAGTGGGTTTCCTAATGTACCTCTGATAGGTAGAAAGGGTTGCATCAACTACAATCCATCATTGCTAGTTCGTCAGTTTGCATATGCTTTGAGGACTCCACCGAAGGAGGAAGAGGTACGGGAATCTCTATACCTCACGGGTATTCTAGAGGGGGATTTGTTGTCCAAGCTTCAGTATGCGTGGAACAATATCAGCACGAGAGGAAAGCCTTTATTGGGGAAGAGCAACAGCCAAGCCTACCCTCCTTATTCAGATTGGATCAGAGCCAGAGCCAGTGCTATAGGGATGCCATTTCCTCATGTTAGACCAGAAAGTCCTCCACCAGTTGAAGAGCCTACCACTGTGTCCATTCACCAGCACAGCCAGGTATTGGCCGAGTGTGAAGAACTGAAGAGGACAAATGCAGAATTAGAGAAGGAGTTAGCTCAGCTTCGAAGTGAGAGGAACGAAGCCGTGCATGCTCTCAAAAAGCAAACAGAGTCGGTAAGCCAGCTGAGTGCAGACTTGGCAAAGCAGATTGCTGATCGGGAACGCTTGGGGCAGGACTTCAGGGCTGCTAATGATGTACTAGCTACGAAGAAGCAGCATTTGGAGGAAGCATATCGGAGAATATCTAAGTTCGACCAGCATTGGAAGACTTCCATGGCCACCAGGAAGGAGCGGGAAGACAAACTGATGCTGCAGATTTCTAAGCTAGAAGCCGAAGTAAAGGATAGTGAGCGAAGGTTTGATGAAGAGACCGCCCACAGGTACTCCGCTGAAGCCCGTCTTAACAAAGCTATTGCTAGCCTGAAGGAGCATAAGCTGATGTTTGAGTCTAAGAAGCGGAAGCTGGAGGATTGCTTTGGCGAAGGAGCTTGGGAGAGTTCAGTTCAGGGGCTCCAGCATACCATCAGGCAGAGGGAACTACTCGTCGAGAGGTTGCTCACTTCGCCAGATCATCCGGACACGAAGGAGTTATTAGCAGAGTATCGCGCCCGTGGCCGTACTTGATTAGTTATATCCCTATTTGTTTTGATCTTTGATATATGCTGACCATCACCAGACTTGTTGGCTGAGGTCATGCTGTTGATCTGTTTGTACTCGCTGATACTGTGTACTGCCTTGACAGGCCTTTCCATATATATATGAGACTGATGTTTCCATGATTGGGCTCAGATTTCTTCTTCCTCTTATTATTATCAACACTGGCACTAAGGCACTAGGATCGGGGAAAAATCTCCCACGCACACAGACACACGCATGCATTTGCATGAAGCATATTTGCATGGTGTATATCTTATTGCTTTTCCTAACCTTTATTGTTGACAGGTTTTTCAGGTTCCGAGTTGTCTCCGGTCTCCAGGATTGATCAAAGACTCATCCACCGCTACTCAACTCGTGCTAATCAGACAAGGATAATGGACCAGGTGCAGTCAGATGTTCAAGAGCTCCGTGAGCGGATGGACCGTTTTATGGAGCTAATGCAGGTGGTTGCGAATGGTCAAGACCAGCTTCGTACTCTGGTTCAACCTCTGATCTCCAGGGTTGACAGTAATGGCATACTGCATGGAGGGGCCGTGCCTACTCCTCCTCCAGTGGACGCTCCACAAAACGTTGTTCCTGCTGCCGGGGGCAACGGCAGCGCTAACGGCAATCTGATGACTAATCTCGGACCCAATGCGGCAGGCATCGGCAATGGCGGTTTGGGAGCCAATGTTAACATAGGGCCGGTCAACGGCAATGCTGGTGTGGGAAATTTGTTGGTGCCTCAACCGTGGCTGGAGGACCATCAGGATGACGTATTCTCTCAGAGAGGTGTAGATGCAGAGTTGAATGCTGAAGCTCGACTCAGGTTCAAGGCGCTGGAAGACAAGATGAGAGACATAGAAAATCAGAACACATTGGGCGTTGACATGTCCAACCTCGGACTGATTGTTGACTTTAAAGTACCTCACAAGTTCAAGGTGCCTACCTTTGAGAAGTATAAAGGTACTACTTGCCCCCGGGTCCACCTTCGATCTTATTATAGAAACATGTCCGCCTATTCTGACGATGAGAAGTTGCTGATGCACTTCTTTCAGGATAGTCTTTCTGGCCCATCACTCGAATGGTATATGGGCCTGGAGCCCGCTACTGTACGCACCTGGAAAGAGCTTGCAGAGGCGTTCGTCCTCCACTATCAATACAATAGCGACTTGGCTCCCAACCGAGTTCAGCTTCAGAATCTCTCACAGCGGAACAATGAAAGCTTCAAAGAGTACGCCCAGCGGTGGCGTGAATTGGCTGCTCGGGTTCAACCGCCGATGGTTGAGCGTGAGCTAGTGCAAATGTTCGTGGCTACCCTTCCTGGAATCTACTATGAAAAGCTGGTCAGTGGCATGTCCGGAACATTCTCGGCTCTCATCACTATGGGCGAGCATGTTGAGAACGGTATAAAGATTGGAAAAATTCAGGGTGAATCATCCTCAGCTGGAGGAGGTAGTAAGAAACCTTACGCTGGCAAGCGTCGAGAGGGAGATGCCAGTGCTGTCACTAATGCTCGGAGAAAAGGCAAGGGCCCTCAGCCTCAGATTGCTAGCATAAATATCCCAGCTGCCCCACCGCAGCAACAGCAGCAACCCCAGCAGCAGAATCAGCAGGGGTATAAAAGATATCAGAATCGGGCTCCCCTGACAAACCGTCATTTTGAAACTCCGCCTATGTCGTATGCACAGCTTTTGCAAACGTTGCTTCAGCTCCAATTAGTTCAAAAGAGGACGTTGGCTCCCTTAACAGGGGCACCACCACCGGGGTATGATGCCAATGCTACTTGTGAATTCCACACTGGGGCACCTGGCCATACGATTGAGAATTGTAAAGCTTTTAAGCACAAAGTCCAGGACTTGGTGGACGCCAAGGTTATTAACTTTTCTGACAATGTGCCCAACGTTACCAAAAATCCAATGCCTCATCATAAGGGGGGCGGAGTGAATGCCGTTATCACTGAGGAGAGTTCAGACTTGCTGACTGATGTCAAAGATTTGAAGACGCCGTTGAGTTTTGTCAAGGCTAAGTTGCTGAAGAAGGGCTTCTTTCCTGGATGCGGAGAGTTATGTATGGCTTGTGCTACACTTCCTGATGGGTGTGAGCAGCTGATCGAAGGTATCCAAAGTCTGATGACCGAGGGTATTTTGCAATTCAGCCGGAGCGTTGAGAGTGCATCAGGGGAGGTCGTGTTAAAGCAGGCAGATGAAGTTGCCACCATTACTATTCCTCGTCACCCTATTACTATTTCTGCACCCCGACCGCCTACTATTACTATCACCAGGGCCGGACCGATCCCATTCGAAAGCACTAATTCCGTTTCATGGCATTATGGCGCCGAAGTGTATTGTAATGGTCAGAAGATAGAGCTAGAGCCATTCGGATCAACTGTGCAGAATCTTACCGGAGTCAGTGGTATCACTCGAAGCGGTAGAGTATTCGCGCCAGCAGAGGTTGAAGCAGAGAAAGTGGTCCGAGCTGACGCTGTGGATAAGGGTAAAGGTAAAGCTGTCGAAGAGGTCCCTGCAGGGGCAGAGAAAGATTTGCTAGTTAAAGATGCTGAAGAGTTCATGCGACTAATCAAGAAGAGTGACTACAAAATTGTGGATCATCTTCATCAGACTCCGTCAAAGATCTCTATTCTTAACTTGTTGCTGTGTTCTGAGGCGCACCGCAACGCATTACTGAAGGTATTGAATGCTGCATACGTGCCGCAGGAGATATCAGTAAATCAGCTCGAGGAAGTGGTAGCCCATGTTAATGCCGGTAATGGGCTAGGATTCACAGATCTAGAGCTAACTCCTAAGGGAAGAGATCACAACAACGCCTTGCACGTCTCGATAGAGTGCAGAGGTACCGTCATGTCGCATGTCCTGGTGGATACGGGTTCGTCGCTTAACGTGCTTCCGAAGAAGGCACTGATGAAGTTGGATACCCGTGGGTTGCTCTGCACGCCCAGTGACCTGGTGGTAAAAGCCTTTGATGGGACCAAGCGCCATGTCTTCGGAGAATTGACCCTGCCAATTCAAGTTGGTCCAGAGACGTTCAATACGGTTTTCTATATCATGGATATCATGCCCGCCTATAGTTGCCTCTTAGGTCGGCCATGGATCCATTCTGCTGGTGCCGTGACGTCCACGCTGCATCAGAAGCTCAAATATGCTGTTGGGGGCGGCATAGTGACCGTCTGTGGTGAAGAGGACATCATGGTGAGCCACCTGTCGTCCTTTAAATATGTTGAAATGGATGGCGAGATCCATGAGACGCTCTGCCAAGCATTTGAAACCGTCAGGGTAAAAGAGGTAGCTCCTGTCGTCGCAGAGAAGCAAGAGATGAATCTCTCCTCGTTTAAGGAAGCTCGGGCCGTCGTCGAAGCCGGTTCCACCCCAGGCTGGGGGCATGTTTTGGATATACCAATCAAGCAGGATAAGTTTGGATTGGGATATTCTCCTGAAGCTGAAGCTTCATCTTCGTCTGGCAGCTCGTCTCGTGGGAAAGGGCCGATCCTATTCACCAAGGGGGGAGTAATCTTCGAGAGCATCAACGCTGCGTCGGAGGACAGCGGGGACAGTGATTGCGATCTTGACGCCTGGATTCAACCGAGCAAGCCGGGCGAGCGCCTCCACAATTGGACCATCAAGGAGATTATCAAGCTGACGAGTGAAGAGTAATGATTTGCTTTTTACAATCTTTGTACAACCCTATGTCCTGCCCGGGGCATAGTGGTTTTACTGTCAGGGCCTTGTTGGATTATGTGTATGCATTTTGTTAATAAATAAAAGGCGTTTTCTTCGTACTCAAATATTGTGTTCTCTGTTATTCCTGTTTTATGTTTATTTCGAAAAACAGTAAAATGGCAACGAGGTTTGTGCTAACCTGCATATTCTTGCTTTAAACTTAACCCTTGTTATTGCAGGATCCACATAACAGATGACATCGACTCTAGACCCTCTACGGCTCACTACGACTTTGATTGCCCAATCTATCAAGCCGAGGATGAGATTGATGAAGACGAAGACCTTCCGGAAGAGTTGGCCCGCTTATTGAGACAAGAGGAGAAGGTTATTCTGCCTCACGAGGAGGATATTGAGATTGTAAATCTGGGTTCTGAGGAGCTCGTCAGAAATGTCAGAGTGGGGGCTGCGCTGCAGAATGATGTCAAGCATAGACTGGTCGAGATGCTTCGAGAGTATAGTGACGTCTTTGCTTGGTCCTATGAGGATATGCCCGGACATGACACTGATATCGTGGTTCATCGCTTGCCGTTGCGAGAGGATTGCCCTCCAGTCAAGCAGAAGCTCAGGAGGACGAGACCAGGCATGGCTGTAAAAATCAAAGAAGAAGTCCAGAAGCAGTTGGACCCAGGATTTCTAGCCGTTACCACTTACCCTCCGTGGGTCGCCAACATAGTGCCTGTACCGAAGAAGGATGGTAAGGTACGCATGTGCGTCGATTATCGGGATTTGAATAGGGCAAGCCCTAAGGATGATTTCCCGTTGCCTCATATTGATGTGTTGATCGACAATACAACCCAGTTTTCCGTGTTTTCGTTCATGGATGGCTTCTCCGGTTACAATCAGATTAAGATGGCACCGGAGGACATGGAGAAAACGACGTTTATCACCCCCTGGGGAACATTTTGCTATAAGGTAATGCCCTTCGGTCTGAAGAACGCAGGGGCCACTTACCAGCGAGCAATGGTAACTTTGTTTCATGATATGATTCATCATGAGATCGAGGTCTATGTTGATGACATGATTGCAAAGTCCCAAACGGAGGAAGAGCATCTGGTCAATTTGTTGAAGCTGTTTGAGAGGCTTAGGAAGTTCAGGCTGAGGCTGAATCCTAACAAGTGCACTTTCGGAGTGCGGTCCGGAAAGTTATTGGGGTTTATCGTTAGTGAACGAGGTATTGAAGTTGATCCTGTGAAGATAAAAGCTATCCAAGAAATGCCAGCGCCGAAAACAGAGAAAGAAGTTCGTGGTTTCTTGGGCCGAATAAACTACATTGCGAGGTTTATCTCTCAGCTCACGGCCACTTGTGAACCGATGTTCAAGCTTTTAAAGAAAGATCAGGCGATTATCTGGAACGAGGATTGCCAGAAGGCATTCGACAAAATAAAGCAGTATCTTCAAGAACCTCCAATCTTGATACCCCTAGTGGCTGGACGGCCATTAATCATGTACCTGACGGTTCTGGAGAATAGTATGGGGTGTGTTCTCGGTCAGCACGACGAGACGGGCAGAAAAGAGCATGCCATTTATTATTTGAGTAAAAAGTTCACTGAGTGTGAATCTCGATACTCGATGCTGGAGAAGACGTGTTGTGCACTAGCTTGGGCCGCCAAACGTCTACGACAGTATATGCTCAATCACACCACTATGCTAATTTCGAAGATGGATCCGATCAAGTACGTCTTCGAGAAGCAGGCTCTTTCAGGCAGGATTGCCAGATGGCAAATGGTGTTAACGGAATATGATATTCAGTACATCTCTCAGAAGGCCATTAAGGGAAGCGTATTGTCTGATTACCTTGCCGAACAGCCAATCGAAGACTACCAGCCGATGAAGTTCGAATTCCCTGACGAGGATATTATGTTTCTCAAAGCGAAGGATTGCGATGAGCCATTGCCCGATGAGGGGCCAGATAGGAAGTCTCAGTGGAAGTTGATATTCGACGGAGCGGTTAATTCCTACGGAAGTGGTATCGGGGCCATCATCACGACTCCTCACGGATCCCACATCCCGTTTACAGCGAGACTGACGTTCTCAGTTACCAACAATGAAGCCGAGTATGAAGCATGTATTATGGGTCTAGAAGAGGCAATTGATTTGAGAATCAAGAATCTAGACATATATGGTGACTCAGCGCTTGTAATCAATCAGATCAAAGGGGAGTGGGAAACTCGTCAAGCGAATTTAGTTCCGTACATGAATTATGCCAGGAGGCTGCTTCCTTTCTTCGATCGAGTGGAACTTCATCATGTACCCAGGGCTGAAAATCAAATGGCTGATGCTTTAGCCACACTGGCTTCAATGTATAAAGTCAATTATTGGAATGAGGCTCCAAGAATTGTGCTTTCGCGTCTTGACAGACCAGCATTTGTCTTTGCAATCGAGGATGCCACCGACGGCAAGCCATGGTTCCACGACATCCATACCTTCCTTATGACTAAGGAGTATCCCGCGGGTGCGTCAACCTAGGATAAGAAGACTCTAAGGAGGCTATCTGGAAACTTTTATCTCAATCCTGATGGAGTGTTGTATAAGAGAAACCACGATCTCGTGCTACTCAGATGTGTAGATGAGAAAGAAGCAAGTATGCTCATGGAAGAAGTCCATGAGGGCACATTTGGTACGCACGCCGGCGGGCATGCCATGACGAGAAAGATCCTGAGAGCAGGATATTACTGGCTGACTATGGAGTCAGATTGCTTCAGATTCGCGAAGAAATGTCACAAATGCCAGATTTATGCTGATAAAGTTCATGTGCCGCCGTGCCCATTGAATGTCATGTCCTCCCCTTGGCCATTCTCCATGTGGGGCATCGACATGATAGGCAAGATCGAGACCACTGCATCCAATGGTCATCGTTTCATTCTGGTAGCTATCGACTACTTCACCAAATGGGTGGAGGCAGCCTCGTACGCTAATGTGACCAAGCAGGTGGTAGCTAAATTCATAAAGAGGGACATCATCTGTCGCTATGGAACTCCCGAGCGGATCATTACTGATAATGGTTCGAACCTTAATAACAAGATGATGAAGGAGCTGTGCCAGAGCTTCAAGATTGAACACCACAACTCATCTCCTTACCGGCCAAAGATGAATGGCGTTGTTGAAGCGGCCAACAAGAACATCAAGAAGATTGTTCAGAAGATGGTTGTGACGTACAAAGATTGGCACGAGATGCTGCCGTTTGCCTTGCACGGTTATCGTACGACGGTGCGTACGTCGACCGGGGCGACTCCTTTCTCCTTGGTGTACGGTATGGAAGCTGTCCTACCGTTAGAAGTGGAGATTCCTTCTTTGCGAGTTTTGGTTGATGTAAAACTCGATGAGGCAGAATGGATTACGAATCGCTTGAACTAGCTCATCCTGATGGACGAGAAGAGGTTAGCATCGATTGCATTTGGTCGCCTGTACCAAAGCCGAATGAAGAAAGCTTACGATAAGAAGGTGCGTCCTAGAAGCTTTCAGACGGGTGATCTCGTCCTGAAAAAGATTCTTCCGCCACACTCCGATCACCGGGGCAAGTGGACTCCGAATTACGAAGGGCCGTATGTCGTCAGCAAGGTCTTCTCGGGAGGAGCTTTGCTGTTATCCACGATGGATGGTGAAGATTTTGCATCCCCGGTGAACGCGGACGCAGTTAAAAAATACTTTGCTTGAAAGAGACCCGCTGGACAAAAAAGAAAGAGTCCAGGCAAAAAAGGGGCATCCCGGCGAACCAAAAACAGAATAAAAGGTTCGGGCAAAAATTAGGGATATATTGAAAAAATGTACACCCGCGAAGTCGAAAACCTACACTGGGCGGCTTCGGCAAAAAAGGGTATCCCGGTGAACTGAAAACCCGTGAAGGGCGGTCCACGCAAAAGTTAGGGATTTGAATAAGCAAATGACTGCGTTCCGCGTATGGACTTTCATTGTTTAGTGGTTTGGAAGACCTGAGGGCCGTTCATTTGAATCAATCTCTTCCGAAGTTGAAGCGTCGGAGAAGTATCGAAGTCGAGTGGGTCTTAGAGGGATCAACTCATGGTGTTCGTCTACGCCTCGTTGCCGACATTTGTATATACTGATGTATATTTATGTTTTCTTTTTGCGCGGCTTCCTCATTCCAGGAGCTTGCCTCTGTTGTAAAACATTTTTGCCCATTCAGGGGTTCATCATCAATAAAATGCACATTATTCAGCAATTCTGCCTGTTTGTTTAGCATTTATCTGTTTTGTTTGCGAATGAAAACGCCGATGTTTTTTAATAAAATGCGCATACATAAACTGACGGGCCTAGGCCCATTGATTGTTGAAACAATTAATTAACTGAATATTGTCACGAGATAATAACCTGGATAGGCCCCTTTGAGGAGGGTATCTTGTCTGTTTGTTTGTGTTGTTGCAGGCGCAGCGCCTTCCAGAAGATGTGCCGTGCGCATCCCCGAAGCAGGGTGAGTCCTCCTTCTCCAGCAAAGTTCAGTAGTCTCTCCTCCGCAGAATCTGAGCGCAGAATCGTGAGCATTGATATGTCTCCCCAGGTAGAGAGGATTCTCTTCCCCAAGCAGACGCATCCTGAAGGAACGTCACCTCATCAGCTGAGCCAAGCACCGAAGAATGATGTCGTCTTTCAGCACCGGGTCACAAGTGCAGATTTCATAGAAGTGTTCGGGTGCCGAGGCTCGTGTTTCCCCAGTAAAGTCTCCCGCGGAATTGAGATTCCCCACCAGAGTCGTATTCTCTCCCGAAGTCGGATGATTCCCTCTTCCCCAGTAGGGTGTCGGAACAGTTGACGTTGTATTCCCCTGCAGAGTTGCACTCTCCCCCAAAGTTAGATGATTCTTTCTTCCCCGGCGAAATTGAAATTCCTCACCAAGGTCGCACTCTCCAGTGAAGTAGAATGATTTATCTCCCCGGCTGAGTCCGCAGAAAAGCAGAATCCTTGGAAGCAGTTGGGACCATGAGTGGTTTTCCTAGCAGATGTTGAACAACTGATGCTGTATCTCCCCAGAGTCGTACTCTCCAATGAAGCAGAATGACTTCTCCTTCCTCAGCCGAGTTTGCAGATGCCCTTGATCAGATCATGACTGATTTTCCCCAGTGGAGTGTGGAGCAGCTGAAGTTGTTTTCCCACAGAGTTGTTATCCCCAAAAGAGTAGCCATGACGGCCGCGCAGTTCATTCCCGCGATTGACATCGCTTTCCTTCAGCAGGTTCGGGTTCTCGTAGAGCTTCGTCCCCTGCAGCAGTCAGCTGAAGTTGTTTGCCCTGCAGCAGTCAACCGGAAGATCAATTCCCCAGACGGAGGCCAATTGATACCAGCGTGTCCACGTTCTCCTCAGCAGGATGATTCCTCTACCTGAGTAGTTCTTGTCTCCTTGACAAAAGGGTTTCCTCCTCCCAGCGTTTATTTTGCTGACGGGATCGCATCATTGTGCATGATTGCATAACATTGTGCATGACTGCATAGCATTTAACACTGCACAGCATTTAACGTTGCATAGCATTGTGCATGATTGCACGACATTTAGCATAAACGCATATCATTCCCACCGTGTGGGGCATAGCGCAGAAGCATATGCATCATAAGCATGATCTAGGTCATTATCATCCTTGTTGTACAGGTGTTCCACCAAGAGACCAGTTGCTCAGGACGATTCCTAATATTCTCTCCAACAAGGTCGCTTTCTTAAGATGATTCTTAAGACTCTGGTGTAATCCCCACGGCCGCTCGCTCAAGATGATTTTTGAGATCCCCAACGAAGTCTTCAGTTCGAGATGATTCTCGAATTCCTCAGCAGAGCCGTTTGCTTAAGATGATTCTTAAGACCTCAGTGCAGGTTCCCGACTGGCTTGCTCCCCAGTAGCGTCCCCAACAAGAGTTGCCCAGGAAGATTCCTGGGATACCCAGCAGAATAAAGTCTCCAGAATGGTTATCGGTTCAGGATGATTCTTGAAGGTGCCCGACGAAGTTGTTTGTTCAAGATGATTCTTGAAGTCCTTAGCAGCGTGATATGTCTGCTCCAACAGTGATGTCTAATCTGAAGATTGATTTAGTAAACGCCTGAAGGCGGTACCAGAATGTTCCTGTGGATTCAGGTTCCCGTGCTGATGAATCAGCGCTTGTCTAAAGACAAAGTTCAAAAATTTGTAGATACAGCTTTTGTTTGCAAGATGATCCGTGTTGGCCTGAAGACCAAGTCAGTTGTCCTGAGGTGGTGATTGATTGCGATCAAGTGAATAGTGTTTCTTCTGACTGAAGTCGAAGATGTTTCTCCAGCTGAAGCGGAGTTTTGCCTGAAGGCAAAGTGTTTGAATCCCCGTAGAGTCATGAATGGCTCAGGATACCATTTCTCTGACTGAAGTCATAGATTTCCCAAGCTGAAGCGAAGGTGCCTGAAGGCAAGGTTATCCCCAAGGTCATGAATGACCTAGGATTCATTTTTCGGACTGAAGGCCGAAGTATATCCCTGACTAAAGTCACGGATGCTCTATAGCAGAGGCGGAGTTGCCTGAAGGCATATCCATGTATCCTTGAAGGCCAAGGACCATTTCTTCAGACTGAAGTCGAAGATGCCTCCTGCAGAGTGGCCGACGGGCAAAGTTTACATCCTTGAAGGCCAAGGATGTTTTTTCTAGCTGAAGCTAGAATAGCCGACGGGGCCAGGGTTTCATCTATCTTCAGAAATACTTGAAGATTCTCCAGCGGATCTGGAGTGGCCAGGGGCCAGGGTTCCATCTATCTTCAGAAATACTTGAAGATTTTTTCTAGCTGAAGCTGGAAATGGCCAGGGGCCAGGGTTTCAAATATCTTTAATGTTGAAGTTCTACGGTGGGCAGTGTGCAGTAGTATGCCGATGTTCGTTATGGTTCTGAGGGTGAACCCCAGGTCAGAGTGTGCTCGGTTAAGTCTCTCATTCCCAGCGGAGTAGTTTTTGTTCCATTTACCAGGGGTGAACCCCAGGTCAGAGTTGTTCAGGGTTGTGTTTTCTCCGGCGGCGAGGTTGGATGTTTGTTCGACGGCGAGGTTGAACGTTTGGATTTGACGGCGAGGTCAGATCATCAGTTGTCCGGCGGCGAGGTTGGATGTTTGTTCGACGGCGAGGTTGAACGTTTGGATTTGACGGCGAGGTCAGATTATATTTGTTCGACGGCGAGGTTGGATATTTGTTTGACGGCGAGGTCAGACTCTTTAAATCCCCAGTAGAGATGATGTTTGTACGACGGCGATGTCGAGTGGCTCTAAAAGGATGTTTGTTTCCGACGGCGATGTCAGATTCAGTTTTCCAGCGGCGATGTTGGGCATGTCAAGTTAATCCAGTCTTCTGACGGCGATGTTAGGTGATGCAGATCCTTTAGGTCTCCAGCGGCGATGCGGGGTATTTTGGCAGATTTAGTTCCAGCGGCGATGTTGGGTATATCAGATAGGTTAGTCCTCCAGCGGCGATGTTGGGTGTTGTGGTTGTCTGAAGGCAATATCAGAAGAAGTCAATGTGGATGACTGACGGCGATGTCAGTTTAGTATCTCTCCAACTAGCTGTCGAGCAGCTAGTGTTGCAGTATTCAAAGATTTGTTCCCCGCAGAGTACCGTGTGCTCGCGCAGTTGGCAAATTTTCGGGTTTACCGGTATTCAATCGTCTCGCACCTTGATTGGTTGAGAGCCGTTCGCTTCTCACCCAGTCAGGTTCAAGCCGTTTGAATAGGGGCAGCTGTTGCACCCCAAAATTTGACCAACAATTATTTATTCACTGAGTGTTTGAAAGTTGATACCTTCATCAGACAGTTCAAGAGTTCCTCAGAGGAATTGGTTGAAACCAGGGTTGTGTGCTTCATAGCTTGAGAGTTGTGGGTGCTCCTCAGATGATTCTGAGACTTTGAGAATGAACTTGATGTTTTGAGAAAGCCTATGAGATGTCTTGAAAGCCATCATGAAGTCCAGAGAAGTCATTGTGCAAGAGTTCAGAAGATTCAACCATGAATGGTAGAATTAGGGTTTTGACTGGGTCAACCCTAGGATAACTGAAGATTTGGAGAAGGTTGAGACCCAATCCAAGGGCCATGAGATCATGGAATGATGCATAGAGATGTTATAAAGGTGATTCCTAGACCAACTCATCATGATTGAGGAGTTTGAGAAGTTTCAAGTCAGGGTTTCCAAGGATTGTCAGTGGAAAAACCCTAATTTGATCCCTATCTTCCAGGCAGTTTTAGCTCAAGATGTGATTGATATCTCATCTTCCCCACAACATGAATGTTGTAGAGCTTGTTCTTAGCTTTAATTTTAGTGGTGGAAGTCCTTGATAGGAGTTGCAGAGCTCAAGTTATGGTTTTGACAAATTACAGGTCAGCTGAGGTGTGTGAATTTGAGTCCTTGAAAGTCACCCAACTTGCAGACAACGTTTTACCTAGTAGGATGATTCCTATGATTTCTTGGTCAACATGAATGTTGAAGGGCATCTTCTTAGCTTTAATTTGAGTGGTAGAAGTCCTTGATAGGATTTGTGGAACTCAACTTATGGTTTGAACAAGACAGGGGTATTTTGGTCATTTGTCAGTTATAGGTCATTTTAAGCAAAGGCCATATCTCCTATTTCCAAGCCTCAAATGGAAAAACTCAAAACATGAAAGTTGTTCAAAATGGGATTTTAAGTCTATAAAAGTGGTCATGAGTTATTTAAAGAGATTGTAGCAAGGATTTACAAGATTGGGTGAAAATGACCTAAAATGGCTTATAAGTTGAAAAAGTTGAAATTTAAATTTGGTTTGGGAGATCCACAAATCCAAAATAGGTCATCCAATATATCATTTTGATTGGAAACATCATTTTAAAAACAATGGTTCAAGTGGAATTTTGATTTGAAGCTTAGAAATGGGGGTTACTTTGTAATTCTCATTCTTGCATAATAAGGCACCTAAACAAAACCTCACAAAGAGCAAAGTTTAGCTTGTTTTTCACTCATTCTTTCTCAATATCTCTTGTAAGGAGATTTTAAAGTCCATTTGGCAAGGCTAAGGCATGAGATAATGGAGATCCAATGTATCATTCCATGAGAAGTTCTCAAACTTTCTAACACTTTCCACAAGTTTCTAGAGGGATCTAGATCATTCTCTTGATTGTTATAAGAAGGGTGAATCACCATATGGCCATGGTTGGTGATCATTATTGGTGAGTAGTGAGATTAGAGTGTGAAAAAGTAAGATCCTTCCATTTGCAATTTCACATCAAACCTTCATTCTCTTCAATCTCCATTCATTTCTCCTCCACAAACATATTCTTCTGATCATTGTGATTGATTACATGCTGAGGTGGAAGAAAATCCATGGAAGTTTGAAGTTGTTTTGAGGAAATTGCAAGAGGTGCATTTTGATATCAAGCACAAGATCCAAGCCTTGTTCCTCCATTTTCTTGCATACAGAATTCATATTGGCCATTGAGGATCAATCAGGGAAGCTTGCAGATCTTGAATTGTAGGGAAACCATAGCCACCATTAAAGTTTGACAGGTTGGTAATCTTGCTCGAATCTCCTAATTTATGTGCATTCTACCATAGTTATAGGTTTAGACTGGTTAAGCTAGGATAGAGGACTTTATTCTGAGAATTAGGGGAAGGATCATGAGGTTTCGAGGCAGGGTACAATTTCTTGCAGAATGAATAACAAGCTAGTTTGTGTGCATTAATGGATATGGCATTGAGTAATGTGGTTAGGGAAACGTGTAGGATAATTCTGGATCATTAGTTTGAAGTTCTATTAAGTTTGATAGCAGAGGAAAGAAATGGAACCTTGATGATGAAGCTTTCTGTTAGGGTGATTCAAGAGGTTTCAGGGAAAACTATGGATAGTATCGTGTTCAGGGTGATTGATAGTGCAACTTTGCTTTTGGAAACTCATGAATTCATGGAGAAATCAGTGAGAACGATCAGGTTGAAGATCCTTGCATGGGGTTAGGGTTTCTGCAAACCCTAGGGTTCAGTTGGGGACGATGAAGGTCCATCGTTGGATCATCCAGAAGGCTTGACCAATTCCATCCATCGCACGGTCCATATTTGATTTCAGAAACGGAGGGAAGATTGAAACACAAAACGCAGCGCATCACTTAACCAAACGC
Source organism: Lathyrus sativus (assembly GCA_963859935.3). Taxonomy (NCBI): domain Eukaryota; kingdom Viridiplantae; phylum Streptophyta; class Magnoliopsida; order Fabales; family Fabaceae; genus Lathyrus; species Lathyrus sativus. The sequence goes on along the minus strand of OZ012736.1, from coordinate 130,040,415 downwards.
ACCGTTTTGGTTCTTTGACAAACCTGGGCCTCAACATTTATTCCTATTCCCACCCCCAGATTTGGCCCAATGATCAGAAATGACTGTGGCGCTTTACTTTCCTCACCCCCCTCCCATTTATTTCTTATTCTTTTATTTTTTTAATTTCTTTTAATTCTTGGCATTTTATAAAATCCATAAAAAATATAAAAATCAATATTTTTCATTTCTTCTTTTTTCTACATAATCATGATTTTGTCTAGAAAATTAATAAAAAATAAAATTCCATTTTATTTTTAGTTTAATATTTTTTAGCATATTTTCTTGTAAATAGTACATTTAATTGATTTTGGTTAACCCTTGATTTTGTGCAATTTGTTTTAGGACTTTCCCTTAGGGTTTTTGAGCCATTCTTTTTGGCATAGTTAGATGCTGAACCCTAGTTTCATGTAGGATTTATCTCTTGATTTGTAGATTAAAATTTGATGTAGTTTGATAGTTAGACATTTAGGTGCTCTAATTAGGGTTTTAGGTTGTATAGATAGACTTGAACAAATTTGTTTTGGGGTTTATAGGCCAAATTAGTGTATGGGGAATATATGGGTTAAGGGTAAGTATGTATAGAATCCCCTAGAATTTTTCTAGAATATTGTATAGTGTTTTAGTATTTTTCATTGATTTTTGAATGTATGGATAATATGTGTGTTGCTTGAGGGCATAAGCTGTATTGTTGTGTTTTCTTTCCTTCTCTTTTGAGTGTGTGAGCTTTGAAGATTGAGTTGAAGACCTTATGGATCATCATGGAAGCTTTGAAGACCTTGCAGAGGAGTTTAGATAGCTTTTGTTGTTTTGTTTATAGGATCATAAGTGCATAGGTAGAGCATTAGATAGAATGATTTCATTCAATAAACAAGGAGTGTCTTGTCCACCTTCTTTCTTCTCTATGACACAGAGTCCCTTAAGGGTATACACCTCTCTCCTTTGGAGGGATTAGTGACCTTGCCCTATAAGGTAGAACTTTGAGAGAGCTTTTCCTTTGATGTTAAGTCCTCAATGGCATCCTTTGGAAGTCAGTGAGCACTGTAACATCCTCACCTCATCCTGTTGACTGAATCTTGTTTGCTGGAGCATTTGAGCCATTGAAGATAGAAGCTGCAGCTTTGAAGAGGATGATTCCTTGAAGATTGTTGAAGTCTGAAGACTTTGTGAAGATCAAGTTGATGCCTGAAGATCCCTGAAGATAGTAAAGCCTGAAGGTGGAGCTGATCAAAGGAGCTGGAGCTCAAGGGAGAAGATGAGTTGATACTAATGTTGTAGGGTTGATACCTGGAAAGCAAGTGATCTCTAAAGTCTGAAGACTGGGTTGCTGCTGGAGGAGCTGAGGCTTTCTTCTGTTTTCCTTGATGTATTGTGTGTTTTGTCTGATTTGTCTGCTGCATTAGACTAAGCCCATCTAGAATAAGTTCAGACTAAGAGCATGAGTACATCTGGTTGTATTGTTATTGCTTGGCTTTGCTTGCGGGTATTCGGTAGAGCCCAGCTCCCTTGCCCATGTGTTTATTGCTTGATAGCAGGATTTCACTTCTTTTACCTGTATGACTGCAGTTTACTGTTTTTGGTGCTTGATAGCAAGTTATTTATTTTCAGTATGATTACTGTTATTTCATGACTGGCTTGAGGTCGAGACGAGCTTGTGGAGGCTGAAGCCCCACACACATTTCCTCCCTCACTTGCATTGCATGCATTTTACTGTTAAAGCTGATGCTTTTGTCTGTTTTGGTGTATCATTGATATGATCCCTTAGGACTCTCATTTCCTTTGATAAGGATTTGATGATAGACTTTTAGGTTGAAACCTATGCATGACAACATCTAGGAGTTCCCTGTTTAAACCTCAACCATAGGATGAATCCATGGCATGATAACAGTAGGACTTAATAGTCTCCCTCCTAGTTGGGCCTGCTCTCTTCTCATCTCAAAACAGTTTAAGACACAGTAATCATGAATGGTTTCTTTCGTACGCTACGAGCCTTAAGCTATCTGAGAAAGGATTGTGGGAGAGTTTCTTTCTCACAGTCTGGATGTTTAGTATGGTACCCTTTGGGTGACATGCGACGCATTCACTCTCATGTCATAGTCTCTAGTGCGGTCGAGATCGCAAACATAATAAAAAACACTTCTTTCAGGAAATAAACCGTAGTTTCCCGAACTACGTTTGCTCTGATCTTTCATACCAGATGAAAGTACGTAGGCATAGGATGCGATGTCCTTCGTAGGCCGAACTACGTTGACTCTGATTTCTCATTCTCTGATGAGAATACGTAGGCATAAAGTGCGACGCTTTGCCGAGTCATTTTTCTTTTCTTTTTCAGCCAGCCTTGATAGGTAGATAGAATAAAACCAACCCGTCCAAGTAAACAAACAAGCGAGGATCCCGTCGAGTACGACGGACGTGAGGGGTGCTAATACCTTCCCCTTGCGTAACCGACTCCCGAACCCAGATAATGGTTGCGATGACCTTGTCTTACCCTTATTCGTCAGGTTTTTCCGATCGTTTCCTTTCCCGCTCTGAGGGATAAATAACGAAAGGTGGCGACTCTTCTGTCATGCCGGCACCTTATTTTCGTGCAAGCGACACACCTTCTTGTCATAGGCTTTCTTCATTCGGCTTTGGTACAGACGACCATATGCAATCGATGCTAACCTCTTCTCGTCCATCAGGCTGAGTTGGTTTAGTCGGTTCTTAATCCACTCTGCCTCATCGAGTTTCACGTCAACCAAAACTCGTAAAGAAGGAATCTCAACTTCTAACGGTAGGACAGCCTCCATACCATACACCAGTGAGAAAGGAGTTGCCCTGGTTGATGTACATACCGTTGTACGATAACCGTGCAGTGCAAATGGCAACATCTCGTGCCAATCCTTATAGGTCACAACCACCTTTTGTACAATCTTCTTAATGTTCTTATTGGTTGCTTCAACGACACCATTCATCTTCGGCCGGTAAGGAGATGAGTTGTGGTGTTCAATCTTGAAACTCTGGCACAACTCCTTCATCATCTTGTTATTCAAATTCGAACCATTATCAGTAATGATCCGCTCGGGAATTCCGTAACGACATATGATGTCCCTCTTTATGAATTTAGCCACCACCTGCTTGGTCACATTAGCGTATGAGGCTGCCTCCACCCACTTGGTGAAGTAGTCGATAGCTACTAGAATGAAGCGATGACCGTTAGATGCAGTGGGCTCGATCTTGCCTATCATGTCGATGCCCCACATGGAGAACGGCCACGGGGAGGACATGACATTTAACGGGCACGGCGGCACATGAATCTTATCAGCATAAATCTAGCATTTATGACATCTCTTCGCGAATTTAAAACAATCCGATTCCATCGTCGGCCAGTAATATCCTGCTCTCAGGATCTTTCTTATCATAGCATGCCCGCCGGCGTGCGTACCAAACGTGCCTTCATGGACTTCTTCCATGAGCATACTCGCTTCTTCCATCAGGATTGAGATAGAAGTTCCCAAACAGCCTCCTCAGAGTCTTCTTATCCTGGGTTGATGCTCCCGCAGGATACTCCTTAGTCATAAGGAAGGTCTGGATGTCATGGAACCATGGCTTGCCATCAGAGGTTTCCTCGATCGCAAAGACGAATGCAGGTCTATCAAGACGAGAAAGGACATTCCTTGGAGCTTCATTCCTAAAATTGAATTTATACATCGAAGCCAACGTGGCTAAGGCATCAGCCATTTGATTCTCGGCCCTGGGCACATGATGGAGTTCCACTCGATCAAAGAACGGAAGCAGCCTTCTGGCATAGTTCATGTACGACACCAAATTCGATTGACGAGTCTCCTACTCCCCTTTAATCTGGTTGATCACAAGTGCCGAGTCACCATATACATCTAGGTTCTTGATTCTCAAATCAATTGCCTCTTCTAGACCCATGATGCATGCTTCGTACTCCACTTCGTTATTGGTGACCGGAAACGCCAGTCTCGCAGTGAACGGGATATGGGATCCGTGGGGAGTTGTGATGATCGCCCCAATACCACTTCCGTAAGAATTAACCGCCCCGTCAAATATCAATTTCCATTGGGATTTCCTATCTGGACCCTCGTCGGGCAACGACTCATCGCAATCTTTCACCTTGAGAAACATGATATCCTCGTCAGGGAATTCAAATTTCATCGGCTGATAATCCTTGATCGGCTGTTCGGCAAGGTATTCAGACAATACGCTGCCCTTAATGGCCTTCTGGGAAACGTACTGAATGTCATATTCTATCAACACCATTTGCCATCTGGCAATCCTGCCCGAAAGCGCTTGCTTATCGAAGACGTACTTGATTGGATCCATCTTCGAAATTAGCATGGTTGTGTGATTGAGCATGTACTCTCATAAACGTTTGGCAGCCCAGGCTAGTGCACAACACGTCTTCTCCAGCATCGAGTAACGAGATTCACAATCTGTGAACTTTTTACTCAAATAATAGATGGCATGCTCCTTTCTGCCCGTCTCGTCGTGCTGACCGAGAACACACCCCATACTATTCTCAAGAACTGTCAAGTACATGATTAGGGGTCTTCCGGCCACTGGGGGTATCAAGATCGGAGGTTCCTGTAGATACTGCTTTATCTTGTCGAATGCCTTCTGGCAATCGTCGTTCCAGATAATCGCCTGATCTTTCTTTAGTAGTTTGAACATCGGTTCACACATGGTCGTGAGCTGAGAAATAAACCGTGCAATGTAGTTTATTCTGCCCAGGAAACCACGAACTTCTTTTTCTGTTCTTGGCGTTGGCATTTCTTGTACTACTCATATCTTCGCAGGATCAACCTCAATGCCTCTTTCACTCACGATAAACCCCAGTAGTTTTCCAGACCGTACTCCGAAAGTACACTTGTTAGGATTCAGCCTCAACCTGAACTCCCTAAGCCTCTCAAAAAGCTTCAGCAAATTGACCAGGTGTCCCTCCTCCGTTTGGGACTTCGCAATCATGTCATCAACATAGACTTCAATCACATGATGAATCATATCATGAAACAAAGTAACCATTGCTCGTTGGTAAGTGGCCCCTGTGTTCTTCAGACCGAAAGGCATTACCTTGTAGCAAAACGTTCCCCAAGGCGTAATAAACGTAGTTTTCTCCATGTCCTTCGGCGCCATCTTGATCTGATTATAGCTGGAGAAGCCATCCATGACCGAAAATACGGAGAACTGAGCTGTATTGTCGACCAACACATCAATATGAGGGAGTGGGAAGTCATCTTTAGGGCTCGCCCTATTCAACTCCCGATAATCGACGCACATTCGCACCTTACCGTCCTTCTTCGGTACATGCACTATGTTGGCGACCCACGGAGGGTAAGTAGTGACTGCTAAGAAGCCAGCATCAAGCTGCTTTTGCACTTCTTCTTTGATCTTAACGGCCATATCTGGTCGCGTCCTCCTAAGCTTCTGCTTAACGGGAGGACAATCTTCTCGCAGCGGCAAGTGATGGACCATGATGTCAGTATCAAGTTCGGGCATGTCCTCGTATGACCAAGCAAAGATGTCACTATACTCTCTCAGCATCTCGACCAATCTCTGCTTGACATCACTCTGCAATGCAGCCCATATCCTGACGTTCCTGACCAGTTCTTCAGAACCCAGATTCACAATCTCAATCTCTTCCTCGTGAGGCAGAATAACTTTCTCTTCTTGTTTCAACAAGCGGGCCAACTCTTCGGGAAGGTCTTCGTCTTCATTAATCTCTTCTTCGGCTTGATAGATCGGGCAATTGAAGTCGAAGTGAGTCATAGAAGGTCCAGAGTCGATGTCATCTGCTATGTGGATCCTGCAATAACAAGGGTTAAGCTTAAAACAAGGATATGCAGGTTGGCACAAACCTTATTGCCATTTTATTGTCTTTCAAAACAAATATAAAACAGGAATAACAGGGATCACAACATTTGAATACGAAAAAACGCCTTTTGATTTATTGGTAAAATGCATGTACATAATCAAACGAGGCCCTGACAATAAAACCACTATGCCCCGGGTAGGACATAGGGTTGTACAACAATTGGAGAAAGTAAATCATTACTCTTTGCCTGCCACTTGGATGGTATCCCTGATAGACCAGTTGTTGAGGCTCTCGCCTGGTTTGCTTGGCTGGATCCAAGAGTCTAGGTCGCAATCGTTGTCTTCACCGTCTTCAGACACCGCGCTGACACTTTCAAATATCACCCCGCCGCTTGTAAACTGGATCAGCCCTTTACCTCGCGACGCACTGTGAGAAGAGGAGGCTTCAGCCGCAGGAGAGTATCCTAACCCAAACGTGTCCTGTTTGTTAGGTATTTCTAGAATTCGCCCCCACCCTGGGGTAGATCTGGCGTGAACAACGGCCCGGGCTTCCTTGAAGGAAGAGAGAGTCATTTCCGGCTTTTCAGTCATTATAGGAGCCACGTTCTTGACTTTAACAGCTTCAAACGCCTGACATAGGGTTTCGTGGATTTCTCCATCCATCTCAACATACTTGAAGGACGAAAAATGGCTCACCATTATGTCTTCCTCGCCACATACAGTCACGATGCTGCCTCCGACAACATACTTGAGTTTCTGGTGCAACGTGGAGGTCACGGCTCCAGCAGAATGGATCCATGGTCGGCCTAAGAGACAACTATAGGCTGGCATGATGTCCATAATGTAGAAGACTGCGTCGAAAGTTTCCGGCCCAACTTGGATTGACAACATTACCTCTCCAAAGACATGACGCTTGGTTCCATCGAAAGCCTTCACAACCAGATCACTGGGTGTGGAGATCAATCCTCTAGTATCTAACTTCATCACTGATTTCTTCGAAAGAACATTGAGCGATGACCCTGTGTCCACCAACACATGAGACATAATTGTTCCCCTACACTCTATCGAGATGTGCAGGGCGCTGTTGTGGTTTCTTCCCTTCGGCGTCAGCTCCAGGTCAGTGAACCCTAACCCGTTTCCAGCATTCACGTGGGCTACGACCCCTTCTAACTGGTTGACCGATATTTCCTGCGGTACATACGTGGTATTCAAGACCTTTAACAGCGCGTTGCGATGTGACTCCGAACACAACAACAGATTCAGGATGGAGATTTTCGAGGGTGTTTGATGGAGGTGATCCACGATCTTGTAATCACTCTTCTTGATCAACCTCATGAACTCTTCAGCGTCCTTAACAAGTAAGTCCTTCTCTACCCCACGAGGGGTTTCCTCAATGACCTTACACTTTCCCTTATCAGTTACATCAGCTTTGTCCGCTTTGTCCGCCACAATCTCAGGTGGAGCAAATACTCTTCCGTTGCGCGTGATTCCGCCAATTCCCACTAGGTTATCCACAGACCGCCCAGATGGTTCTAGTTCCAACTTCTGTCCGTTACAGTAAACGTCTGCCCCATAATGCCATGGGACAACATTGGTGCTTTCAAAAGGTATCGGCCCATCCTTGGTGATGGTAATCGTGGGCGGTCTGGGTGCAGAAATAATGATCGTCCGGCGAGGGATGGTGATGGTGGCAACCTCATCATCTTGCTTCAGCATTACCTCTCCAGGTCCACATTCGGCCCTTCGGCTAAACTGCAAGATTCCTTCGGTCATCAGACTCTGAATCCCTTCTATCAACTGTTCACATCCATCAGGACGAGTCACACAGCCCATACACAGTTCTCCACAGCCCGGAAAGAAGCCTCTCTTCATCAGCTTGGCTTTGACGAAGCTAAGCGGTGTCTTCAGATCCCTAACGTCAGTCAACACATCTACGCTCTCGTCTTCAATAATGGCATTCACCCCACCTCCCCTATGATTCGGCATAGGGTTCTTCGTGACATTTGGCACATTATCTGAGAAGTTGATGATCTTAGCATCCACCATATCTTACACCTTGTGCTTGAAGGCTTTGCAGTTTTCTATCGTGTGGCCTGGCGCCCGCGAGTGAAACTCACATGTTGCATTCGCATCATAACCTGGCGGAGGTGCCCCTGTCAAGGGAGCCAGGGTTCTCTTCTAGACTAACTGCAACTGAAGCAGAGTCTGCAACAGCTGGGCATACGACATGGGCGGTGTCTCAAGGTGACGACTTGACAAAGGTGCCCTGTTCTGATACTTTCTGTACCCTTGTTGGTTCGGTTGCTGCTGTGGCTGGGGTTGTTGGACTGCAGGGATGGTTATTCTAGCCACCTGCTGGCGAGGGCCTTTACCTTTCCTTCGAGCGTTGGACACGGCGCTCGTCTCTCCTTCCCGCCTCTTGCCACCATACGGTTTCTTTCCTCCTCCAGCTGAGGCTGGATCGACACCTTGAATTTTCCCCAGTTTGATCCCATTTTCAACGTGCTCGCCCATGATGATGAGATCTGAGAAGCTTCCGGACATACCGCTGACCAATTTCTCGTAATAAACCCCCCGGGAGGGTGGCTACAAACATTTCAACAAGCTCCCGTTCAACCATCGGTGGTTGGACTCTCGCTGCCAATTCACGCCACCGCTGGGCGTACTCTTTGAACCCTTCGTTGTTCCTCTGTGACAAATTCTGCAGTTGAACCCGGTTCGGAGCCAAGTCACTGTTATATTGGTAATGGTGCACATATGCCTCAGCAAGTTCCTTCCACGTGCGCACACTGGTAGGCTCCAGACTCATGTACCATTCCAAGGATGGCACAGACAAGCTATCCTGAAAAAAGTGCATCAGCAACTTCTCGTCTTCAGAGTGAGCGGACATCTTTCGGTAGTATGACCTTAAGTGGACGCGAGGGCAGGTGGTGCCCTTGTATTTCTCAAAGTCGGGTACCTTGAATTTGGGAGGCACCTTAAAATCAGAAATCAATCCCAATTTAGACATATCGACCCCCATAGTGTTCAGGTTCTCGAAATTCCTCATTTTGTCCTCGAGTGCTTTAAACCTCAAGCGTGCTTCAGCAGTCAACTCTCCTTCAGTACCCTTCTGGGAGAACAAATCTTCTTGACGGTATTCTAACCATGGTTGAGGCCCATACAGATTTCCAACACCTGTGTTGCCGTTGCCCAGTCCAACATTGACATTAGCTTCAAAATTTCCATTGCCGACGCCAGTCGTATTACCATTGAGCCCCATGTTAGCGATCACATTACCGTTGCCACTGCCATTCCCCCCGGTCACGGGGATGCCGTTATGAGGAGTTTCAACAGGTGGAGGGGTTGGAACATTCCCACCGTGGAGTACACCATTGTTGTCGACCCTTGAGATCAGTGGCTGGACCAATGTTCTGAGCTGGTCTTGGCCGTTGGCAACCACTTGCATGAGCTCCATGAAGCGATCCATCCTCTCTCAGAGCTCCTGAACGTCAGTCTGCACTTGTTCCATTGCTCTAGCTTGATTTGCTCTGGTCAGATAGCGGTGGATTGGCCTTGGATCAATCCTGGAACAACCTGCACACACAAAGGGTTAGAAAAAACGACAAAGTGTTCGTTATGCAAATGCTTCATGCAAATGCAAACGTGTGTCTGTACGTTAGGGAAATTCCCCCCCCCCCCCCCCCCCCCCCGATCCTAGTGCCTGAGTGTCAGTGCTGATAATAAGAAGTCCGAGTCCAGTCATGGAAATAATATCTCATATATATAAAGAAAGCCCATCAAGGCGGTACACAACATCACTGAGTACAAGCAGAATCAATAGCATGACCTCGACCAACAAGCCTGGTGATGGTCAGCATACAACAATGATTAAAACAAAAGGACTACAAATATAGTCAAGCATGGCCACGGGCGCGAAACTCTTCTAACAGATTCCTCGTTTCTGGATGATCAGGCCGAGTGAGCAACCCTTCGACGAGTAACTCCCTCTGCCTAATAGTGTATTGAAGACCTTCAACTGAGTCTTCCCATGCTCCTTCGCCGAAACAATCTTCTAACTTCCGCTTCTTGGATTCAAACGTCTGTTTGCGCTCCTTCAGGTTAGCAAGAGCCTTGTTTAGCAGGCCTTCGGCGGCGTATCTGCGAGCGGTTTCTTGATCAAACCTCTTCTCACTAGCCTTCACCTGGGCTTTCAACTTGGAGATCTGTTGCTTCAGTTTATCTTCCCATTCCTTGTCGTTGGCTAGGGTGGCCTTCCAATGCTGATTAAACTTGGATATTCTCCGGTACGCTTCATCCAAGTGCTGCTTCTTAGTGGCCAGTACGTCATTGACAGCTTTGAAGTCCTGACCCAAACGCTCGCGCTCAGCCATCTGCTTAGTCAAATCCGTCCCTAACTGGTTCACCAGCTCTGTTTGCCTCTTGAAGGAATGGACAGCTTCGCTTCTCTCGCTTCTGAGTTGAGCCAATTCTTTCTCCAGTTCTTCATTTGCCTTCCTCAGCTCATCTCTCTCAGCTAACACCTGATTATGCTGCTGAATAGGCACGGTGGTAGTCTCTTCAATCGCTGGAGGGCTTTCTAGCTGGGCAGGTGGAAACGGCATCCCTATAATATCTGCTCTGGCTCTGATCTAGGTCACATACAGAGCGTAGGCTTGGCTATTACTTTTCCCCAGCAACGACTTTCCCCGCTTACAGAGACCATTCCCAGCGTGCTGAAGCTTAGATAATATATCCCCCTCTAGAAGACCAGTGAGGTACAGAGATTCCTGCACCACTTCATCCTTCGGCGGAGCCCTCAAAGCATAAGCAAATTGTCGGACCAGCAGAGATGGATTATAGTTGATACAGCCCTTCCTGCCTATCAAAGGCACATTCGGAAATCCGCTGCAGCTGAAGATAATCTCAGTACCCAACCTATCTCTATCAAACCAGGAAATATCCTCCGCTGATAGACTCATCAAGCGTTCAGACCACTCAGCTGTGGCTGCAGACGAAGCAAAGGGACCCTTCTTGGGCAGGTGACTATCAAGCCATCTATAGAGTAGGGGCACACAGCACGAGACATTCTTGCCCCTTCTGTTCTCATTTTTATTGTGGACGGAATGGTAAACATCTCCAATCAAGGTGGGGACTGGATTCCCTGCTGCAAAGATGTGAAAGGCGCCGAAGTCTACAAAGTCGGGCATATTGGGGAACAAAATGATGCCATATATGCACAGAGCAAGAATAGTGTTGAACACGATCCAACATCCGTCTTTGGCGCACTGCTGGGCCTTTCCCACTAAGAACTGCAAGGAGAAACCGGGAACCCTGTTCCAACTAGACAAGACCAACTCGGAGGCATCCAGATGAAGTGAAGGGGCTAGACTAGCCAGATTAGGCTCAACATCCATATGAACAAAGGGCATATGACTCTTGATAGGCACACCTAACAAATCAGCATACTCCTCTAGTGTGGGTGCGAGAATAAAGTTCGGGAAAGTAAAGCATCTTAAAGGAGGATCATAGAACTGCAGCAGGGCGTGCAACCCATTCAACTCAAACACAGAAGGTTTACGAACCAAGCTGAGCACTTTCCCATAAGACTTTCTGAATTCACCTCTCACAGAATCATCTGCCAAATCAATCAAACTAGTCAGCTGAACAACATCAGGAGTGGGGAGCTTGTAGGCCACAGTCTTCCTCAGAGAACCCATAATAGCACAATAGAAGGCAAGAAAACCTGAACCGGGGGAAACGGTACCTGCAACACAGACACGCGTTAATGAAATGCAAATGAGTATGCAAAATAATGCAAAATGCAATCATGCGGCAGGAGATCAAGACGACTGTGCTGTTGAGGAGATGAAGGTGAAGATTCTGTATCAACAAAATCACAATACTACTCTATCACGAACAATCACATCTCTGATAAGAAGAAGACCCTGATATCGGACCATAAATCTGCTCTGTCAAGAACAAACACACATCTGATAACAAGGACCTCTGATATAGAACCACAACTCTGCTCTATCAAGAACAAATATACATCTGATAATAAGGACCTCTGATTCCAACAAAACTGATTCACTATCAAGAAAACCAGGTAGTCTGAAGGTTAAGGTTTCCTGCAACAAACCCGACCTTGCTCACAGGTATGAACCTAACTACCACAAGTCCGGCATCCTATGCGGTCATCAGCGTCACAGACATTCAAGAGGGATGATACGATATCCAAAAGGTGTGGCATCACCGTCTCTTGAAGCGGCCTCACTCAACTGAATTCCAAATGATCGGTCCCAGAGTCGACAATCCTCCAAACCAACAACCCCTCAGGCCCAAAGGGCCGGAAAAGAAGTCAACCGGGAGAACCTCGTCTGAGCGTGGATTTCATGAGACACTAGTGCCTGTAAAGCAAGCACGCGCCCACTAATTTCCACAACTAATGCTAGGTACGCTCAAGCCTGGGTCTGGCTTCTCACTCATCAGAATGCCCCTCCCACAACAGCACAGATAATCATATCATACTGGAAAAAAAGTGCGGGAAATAAAATGCGATAAATAAACACAACCCAACAAGTAATCATACAAGCGCTAGGATTGACTCTCGCAGGGGACGTTGGATCCCCAAACTGACTCGCATAAGGGACGTTGGATCCCAGGAAACTATCAGAAGTCCCCAGCAGAGTCGCCAGCTGTCACTACCGCGAAAATAAGGTGCCAGCAAAACAGAAGAGTCGCCACCTTTCGTTATTTATCCCTCAGAACGGGAGAGGAAACGATCGGAAAAACCTGACGAAAAGGTATAAGACAAGGTTATCGCAACCATTGTCTGGGTTCGGGAGTCGGTTACGCAAGGGGAAGGTATTAGCACCCCTCACGTCCATCGTACTCGATGGGATCCACGCTTGTTGTGTTTATCTGATGGATTGGTTTTACTATCTACCTATCAAGGCTGGATTAAAAAGAAAAGAAAATGACTCGGCAAAGCGTCGCACTTTATGCCTACGTATTCTCATCAGAGAATGAGAAATCAGAGTCAATATAGTTCGGCTAACTACGGGTTACGGGGAAGGTGGCTCGCCAATACGTCAGTATTGTGCCTACGTACTCTCAACAGGCATGAGAGATCAGAGCTTACGTAGTTCGGGATAATACGGATTACGGGAATTCAGATTCATCTGTTTTTCCGAGTAGGGTTAACAAACAGTTCCAGCAGTTTGCTGTACGCAGCTCGACCCTTGGAGACTTAAGCGTTACCATTTGCGGTAGAACTAGGAGTTAACGACACTCTTTTCTTCAGAAAAGCTTCCTTTGAATTATGGGCCCACGGGGCAAAAAGGTTTGAAGTTTGTTTTCTGTCTTTTACGGAAAAACTGTTTTTTATGGATGTTTGCAACTAACATCGCACTAGAGACTATGACCTGAGAGTGAATGTGTCGCATGTCACCCAAAGGGTGCCATACTAAACATCCAAGTTGTCGAAAAGAAACTCTCCGACAACCCTTTCTCAGATAGCTTAAGGCTCGTAACGTACGACGTCAGTTAACCTTTATTACGGTATTTTAATTTGTTTTGAGATGAGAAGAGAGAACAGGCTCAACTAAAAGGGAGACTATCAAGTCCTAATGTTGTCAAGCCAAGGATTCGTCCTATGGTTGAGGTTTGAAACAGGGAACTCCTAGAAGTTATCATGCATAGGTTTCAACCTAAAGTTCTAATCATCACTTTCTTATCAAAGGAAGTGAGATTCCTAGGGGATCATGTCAATGATAAACAAAAACAGGCAAAGCATCAGCTGAACAGTGAACAATATAGGAAACGACTGTAAAATGCATGCAATGCAAGTGAGGGAGGAAATGTGTGTGGGGCATCAGCCTCCACAAGCTCATCTCAACCTCAAGCCAAATATGAATAACTGCAATCATACAGAAGAAACAACATGCTATCAAGCAAACACAATAACTGCAATCATACAGCAGAAATAACATGCTATCAAGCAAACACAATAAACCACATAGGCAAGGGAGCAGGGCTCTACCGAATACCCGCAAGCAAAGCCGTATAGTAAAAATACAAGCAGAGGGAGCAACTCAACCTCTAATGCAATCATGCTCCTAGCTCAAATCAATTTAAATATGAACTTATTCTAATGCATCAAGTAAATCAAACAAGTCACATCAATACAGTTGCACAGCAAGCAAACAGACAGGAAAGAAGGCAGATCAATAGCTTCCACAGCCTCACAGCAAAGCAATCTTCTGACAGCAGTTCAGTCCTCAGTCTATAACTGCTCTTCAAGTCTTTCATCTTCAATAGAAAGTATCAACTTGCTTCTTCAAGCTTTCAACACATCAACATAAGTATCAACTTATTCTTCATCTTCTTCAAGCTTCAGCTCCAAAACAGACTCCACCTTCAGGCTTCAATACCAATAGCAAGTATCAACTTGTTCCTTCAGGTACTCAATGCATCAAACACAAGTATCAACTTGTTCTCCAACTTCAAGCTTCAGCTCTTCATTCAATCTCAATTAGATATTCCTCACAAGTGTCAACTTGTTCTTCTGGATCTTCAAGCTTCAGCTTCAATGGCAGTCTTCAAACACAGAGAAAGCAAAAACTTCTAGCATCTTCAATCTTCTAGAAAGGAACTCCATCCTCTAGCTAGGGAGGAAGATTCATCTAACAAGAGCAGGGTTTGGATAATAGACAGCAGAGTGAAGACCAAAGGTCACCACTAAGCACTCCATCATCAGAGAAAGGAACCCTCTAAGGTTCTACCAACTTTTGAAGAGCCACACATCCTACCAAAGGAGGGATGAGGCCTTTACAAGGGGACCTTACATAATAGGGAGTAATTTAAGTGATCAATACCTTCCATGTTTATGAAAGAAGAGAATCTATCTAGAAGCTCTGCCTACAAACCCTAATCTTAACACCTAAACAACACTCAAACCAAAAGAAAGGAAAACTTCACCTCCAAGCTTCTTCAAGCATTCCTCAGCAACCCAAGCTTTTCTTCAACCTCATCCAAGAGCAAGCAAAGAAAAACCCTAATCTAAGGGAACTAAAGAAGTCATTCTAGTTGAATTAGAAAGTTAGGATCACCTAAAACCTAGTACTAAAGTTAATCCTAACTAAAATACTAAAACCAATTGTAAAATCCTACAAAAATAACTATGGGACCTTAATTCAATCATGAATCTACCATACAAAATCCAGAGGTTGAATCATCCACCAAGTCCTAGAAATAAATCCTAAATCACAAGGTATTAAGCATAAACCCTAAAACTAGAGCACCTAAAGTTTCAACTTAAAAATACCACCTAACTTCATCACAAAAATGTGATAAAACTACTAGGGGAACATGCATATCTATGCTAGCTACACACAAAAAATCAAGGCAAGAAACATCACCAAATACTCAAACAAAATTCAACAAAACAAGGTATCAACCATGGCCATTTTAATATCAATTAATATTCAAAAAATGCAAATAAAATCAAAAATGCATGAATTCCTAATATTTTTAGTCTATAAAATTCTAGATTCAATCATGAATCAGGGGAAAAAAGTTTGGAATTAATTGAGTTAATTTCCTATTTTTTGTGAATTAATCTCTAAGTCATATGAAATGATGAAAATAAAAGAAAATAAAAGAAATTAATAAGCAAGCGTGTCAAATAGCAATCCAGCTTAGTTCAATTCTTGGGTTGGGCCAGAAAGGGGGTGTGAATATCACTCTGAATCCTAAGCCCAAGACACCAATTAAATGAAATGGTGCGTTTCATTTAGGAACCTCTCTTCAGAGTTGAAACGCAATTGTGGCCTTCCATTGCTGCCTGAGTCAAAAGTCTAACACTCATCCAACGGCCATGGTTCATCGTCCCCATTTGAACTCAGCTTGGGGGGAAAACACAGACGGTGGCCTGAACAGTGGCACCACCGTCTTCTCTGGTGAGACAACCTCCACAGTTCATTAAAAATCACAAAACAAATCATCATTCCACTCCAAATTTGATGCTAATCAAGAATCCAACCTTAGAATTATCTAATTCCCTCTCTAACTCAAAACACGATAACATTTTCAGAATTCATCCAAATCTTGAATCTCACCATTCTTCAAATTAAAGGTCTCAATTCAGTCCTCACTCTTCACTGATCAATTTCCACTATCCCATCGTGATTATTCCTTCAAGAATCTTGAGATATCAGCCTCAACAGAAAATGATCACACACCTAATTTGTCTCTAATTCACCAATTTCTGATCCTAAATCCAACTACATCAATAGGGGAACCTAACCACATATGAATTTCTAAGCATCTCCCTATAGTTTAAACACAAATTCAAAGTACACCAACCTGAGTTCAGAGAGGTAACAGAGATGGTTTTTGATCACTTCAATTTCCAAGATGATGCAGACACACTCCAAATTCACTCCCAAAGCCTTTGCACACTTTGATTTGGCTTGATTCTCCCTTGAACTGAAAACCCGAGTCTCACTTGCACCTCCAAAAATTCAATGGCTCTTTCTGCAACCAGCTTCAATTCCTTCCAAAAAATGAACTGCATTCACTCAATGACTTATATAGAAGTGATTGGGATTGTCTAGAACTTTCTGGAATCATCCAAATGAGATTTTGGATTTTCAAAATCTCTTCAAAATCTCATCCATGGCAATCACTATTCTGGCTCCCTTTAGGCATGGCTATGCTTGTAATCAAATTCTCATGAGATATTGAATGAGTTTGATGAGTTATTTTCCTTGTTTGCAAGCCAAAGGTGGGAATTTGATTATGTTACTTCATCATGAAGAAATGAAATGGAATGGTATGAAAATGACCTCAAATCAAAATTCCAGCATTGCCATTGTTTCTAAAATCATTTTTCCAATCAATTTGACCTATTATTTGGCTTCATTTGGTCACAAAATGAATTATTTTAATTTTTGGCCATTAAATCCTTTTAATTCTTTCTTTTTTCAAAATTTCTTGAACCAAGTCTCTCCTTGAGCCACTTCAATGCCTACTTTATTCATGGTCAAGGTTAAAACCCCATTTTGAGCAACTTTCTAGTTGAACAAAAGTTCATTTGAGGCCTCTAAGTTGGTGAAAATGGCCTATGATCACAAATGACCTATTATCACCAAATGTCCAAAATACCCTTGACTTGTCAAAGCCATAAGTTGAGTTCTACAAATCCTATCAAGGACTTATAGTACTCTCTAGAAAGCTAAGAGGATAAGGAACAACATTCATGTTGACCAAAAGTTCATAGGAATCATCCTTCTAAGGCACAAGTGTCATGCAAGTTGGGTAACTTTCAAGCTCCAAATTCACATTCCTCAGATGACTTGTAACTTGTCAAAGCCATAACTTGAGTTCTACAAATCCTATCAAGGACTTCTAGCACTCAAATTAAATCTAAGATCATGCTCTACAACAATTATGTTGGGGGAAAGATGATATAACAAACTCATCTTGAGCTACATTGCCTTGAAGATGAGGGTCAAACTAGGGGATTTTACACTGTCAAGTCTTAGAAACCCTAGCTTGAAACTTCTCAAACTCTTCAATCATGATGAGTTATCCTTGGAATCATCCTTATAACATATCAATGTATCAATCCATGATCACATGGCTCTTGGATTAGGTCTCAACCTTCTTCAAATCCTCAGTTGACTTAGGGTTAACCCAGTCAAACCTTAGCTGCACCAATCATGGCTGAGCCTTCTTATTCTTGCATAATGACCTGTCTAGGCCTCAAAGTGATATTCAAAACTTCTCATGAGCTCTATCAAGACCTCAAGTCTAACTTCATGGCTTCAGAATCATCAGATGACTTCCCCTAACTCTCAATCTAGGAGACACACCTTCTTGGTTTCAACCACTCTTTCTAAGGATCTTTCAACTTCTCTGACAAGGATATCAACCCTTGAGCCCTTGAATAAGCCTCCCAACTAGCTTCAAAGTCTTGTGTAGCCCTTGATTGGTAATCATACCTCTTGATCTCCTGCATACATGTCAATGAAATGCAAATGATAATGCTAATGTGCATGAAATAAAACATGAGCTAGGTAAAGAAATGTTGGGCAAATTTTGGGGTGCAACACTATGCACGCGGTGGTTGCAGGGGCGGCCGGGGAAGATCCAGTCATCTTCTCCGGCCAGAGTGAACAGTGACCAAGATCCAAACTCCATGAAACTTCAAATTTCTTACACGGTTTTGTTCGTCTCACTTCCTAGAGTCCAATTATCATGTTCTTTCTCATTTTTAACCACTATCTGGAGAGATATGTGAACTACAACTTGGGATGCTATGTCAAAAAGTGTCACGATTCACTATGAAACTTATCTAGAATCCATCTAGGTTTCAAATAGGTTCTAACCACGTGCATCTAAGGCTTGGAAAGTGCATAGTTAAAGAGGAATTTTGCAAGAAAGAAACCTGATTCAGAGCTTTACGTAGGGTGACTTTCAGGCCACAATTCTCTTCCAAAGTGTGCAGATTCACTCAATGGATGATGCTGAATGATGCTTGATGCTCAATTTCTTCTGAAACCCCCTCAATCTCCAAACTCGAAAATCAATTCTTCAAGCTTCCTCTCAACTGAAAATGGCCCTAGAAGATTCCAAAAATGATCAACAATCTAATTATAATCTGTTTGAAAGCTTTGGGGGCCCAATCATGGCCCAAATCCAAACTTCCAACTTTCAATTTTTCTCCAAAAATCCAACTATGAAAGCCACGCACATGCTCTGCTTTCACTCTAATCATGCTTCAGATCACTTTCATTGGATGTGTGGAATGTAATTGGATTGGTTTGTAGCCTTGATTTCAATCTAAGGTGCAAGTTTGAAATGTTACTTCATCATGAAGTAATCCACCAAATGACTATGAAATGAGTGTCAACTCAAAAATGTAAGAATTCCAAAGTGTTTAGAACTTCTTTCCAATCAAAATGAGTACCAATTTGGTTTGAAATCATTCAATTACCCATTGCTTTGAATTTTTCCATTTTAATTCATTAAAATGGCCTTTTTGAGAAATTTCTTCAACCAATGCTTGCTCTAATCCATATACATGGACTCTTGATACTTGGTTGAGCTAAAAACATATTTTTGAGCAACTTTAAAATTGAACAAAACTCCATTTGAAGCTTGCAAGATAGTGAAATGGACCCATAATTCAAAATGACCTATAATGTCCAAATACCCAAAATACCCTTGATTTGTCAAAGCCATATCTTGAGTTCTACAAATCCAATCATGGACTTCTAGTACTCTCTAGAAAGCTAAGAGAATAAGGAACAAAATTCATGTTGACCAAAAGTTCATAGGAATTATCCTTCCAGGGAAAAAGTGTCATGCAAGTTGGGTGACTTTCAAGCTTCAAATTCACATGCCTCAGATGACCTGTAACTTGTCTGGCTCATAACTTGAGTTCTATAAACCCTATCAAGGACTTCAAGTACTCAAATGAAAGCTAAGATCATGCCCTACAACACTCATGTTGGGTTCAAGATGAGATGAAAATCACATCTTGAGTTAAGTGGTCTTGAAGTCAGGGGTCAAGCTAGGGGATTTTACACTATCAAGCCTTAGAAACCCTAGCCTAAAACTTCTCAAACTCTTCAATCATGATAAGTTGACCTTGGAATCATCCTTAGAACATATCAAAATATCAATCCATGATCACATGGATCTTGAATTAGGGCTCAACCTTCTTCAAATCATCAGTTATCCTAGGGTTGTCCAGATGAAACCCTAGTTGCACCAATCTTGGTTATATCTTCATATCCTCCACATAATGACCTGTCTAGGCTTCCTAATGAACTTCAACATTTCTCATGAGCTCATTCAAGACCTCAAAAATATCAATCCATGATTACATGGCTCTTGAATTAGGGCTCAACCTTCTTCAAATCATCAGTTATCCTAGGATTGTCCAGATGAAACCCTAGTTGCACCAATCTTGGGTATACTTCATATCCTCCACATAATGACCTGTCTAGGCTTCCAAATGAACTTCAACATTTCTCATGAGCTAATTCAAGACCTTAAGTCCAACTTCATGGCCTCAGAATCATCTGATGATCTTCTCACAACTCTCAAGTTAGGAGACCCACATACTTGGTTTCAACCACTCTCTCTGAGGATCTTAGACTTCTCTGGTGAGGATATCAATCCTTGAATACTTGGATAAACCTTTGAGCTAGCTTCATAGTCTTGTATAGCTCTTGATTGGTAATCATACCTCTTGATCTCCTGCACACATGTCAATGAAATGCAAATGATAATGCTAATGTGAATGAAATGAAACATAAGCTAGGTAAAGAAAGGTTGGGCAAATTTTGGGGTGCAACAGTTGCCTCTATTCAAACGACTTGGACATGACTGGGTGAGAAGCGAACGACTCTCAGACAGTCAAGGTAAAAGACGGTTGAATACCAACAAACCCGGAAATTTGCCAACCGAACAAGTACACGGTACTCTGTTGGGAACAATTTCTTCGGAAACTGATGTGAATGATTAACTTCCAATCTCCGTCAGGATGATTATCTGATTTATCTGATATCATTGCATCCTTGAATCATCGAGGGATCATCAGTCATACGGTAACTGGCCCAAATCTCCGTCAGGATGGTCACCAGATTTCATTGCAGCGTCTTCCTCAAGTCATCAAGGGATCACTGGTTACACGATAACTGGTGATACATAGCTGATATTGCCGCCAGGCATTCTGCGGTACGGCGACAAAAGAATTCCTCGAGACTCATCAGGTCATCAGGAACTTTTGACAATCTCTGTAACGATGCCATCGGGCATTCAAAGAAATTCTCGGGTGTCAGCCGGACTTCAATCATCAAGGCTTCAAGGAAGTTTCAACTTTTCTGTTTTAAAACCTGCTGGGGATTCTGGAGAACTTTCAAGTAACTCTGCTTCAGAGATCTAGAAATCATTCTGGATCAATGAACTCTGCTGAGGAATTCAAGAATCATCTCGGACAAATAACTCCGCCGGGGACTTCACGAATCATCCTGAACCAATAACTCTGGCGACTTCCATGGGGATTTTAAGAATCATCTTAAGCAAACAACTTCGCTGGGGAATTCCTGCAAAACAAGAATGGTAACGACCTAGCTCATGTTTCATATGCATACGTTTGACAATGGCACAATGCTCCACACGGTGGGAATGCTACGCGTTTAGGGTAAATGCTATGCAATCATGCAAAATGCTACGACCCCATCAGCAAAATAAATGCTGAAGGGAGAATCCTCCTGTCAAGGAGAAAGGACCACTCTGGTGGAGGAAGGAATTATCCTGCCGAGGAGAAACCACACCAATCTCAATTGGACTTAACCTGGGGAAACAAACTCCAGGCGACTGCTGCGGGGGAGCAAAGTTCTACGAGAACCTGTACCCACTCAACTAGGTGTATGAACCACAAACTGCTGAGGAAACGATGTCAATCGTAGAAATAAACTGCACGGCCTTCGCAGATAAAACTTCCTGGAGACACGGACTCCGACGGGGAAGTACATCATCAACTATTAAGTACTCTATACTGGGGAAAACCAATCATGGCTTGAACGGCTTCCAAGGACTCGGCTCTCTTGGGGAACTGCAAACTCGGTTGGGGAAGAAGGAATCATCCTGCTTGCCGGAGATAATAGAACTCTGTAGGGAATTTCAATTCTGCTGGGGACTTCAGTCTGAACTACCGGAAGCTGAACTCTTGCAAATAGTCCTCTATGAGGAAACTACACATTGACCCAGTGCTGGGAATGGGTATACACTTCAGCGCATGACTCAGCTGGGGAAACGATGTACCTTCCTCAGGATACATTTGGCAGGGGAGAATCTTTCTCTACTCGGGGAGGCATA
Source organism: Lathyrus sativus (assembly GCA_963859935.3). Classification (NCBI taxonomy): domain Eukaryota; kingdom Viridiplantae; phylum Streptophyta; class Magnoliopsida; order Fabales; family Fabaceae; genus Lathyrus; species Lathyrus sativus. The sequence goes on along the minus strand of OZ012736.1, from coordinate 130,018,704 downwards.
TCAATGCTCGCGGTCCCATGTTCAGACTCCGTGGGGAGACGCTGCTGAACTCGCTGGGGAAGAAGGAATCATCCTGCTTGGAAAACATCCGGCATATTGCCTGGAATGTGTCGTACCTGCAACAACACGAACAAACAGACAAGATACCCTTTTCAAGGGGACCTATCAAGGTTATCATCCTGTGACAATGTTCAGGTAATTCAATGTTTCAACAATTATCGGCCTAGGCCAGCAAGTTTATGTATGCGCATTTTATCAAAAACATCGGGCGTTCTTTTTTGCAAACAAAATAGATAAAGGCTAAACAAACAAACAGAATTGCTGAATAGTATACATTTTATTGATAACAAACCCCTGAATGGGCAAAATGTTTTACAACAGATGCAAGCTCCTGAAATGAGGAAGTTGCACAAGCATAATAACATAAATATACATCAGTATATACACAAATGTCGGCAATGTGGCATAGATGAGCACCATGAGTTGATCCCTCTATGACCCACTCGACTTCGATACCTCTCTGACGCTTCAGCTTTAGAAGGGATTGATTCAGATAAACGACCCTCAGGTCTTCCCAAACCACTAAACAATGAAAGTCCATACGTGGAACGCAGTCATTTGCTTTACAAATCCCCAACTTTTGCCTGAACCACCCTTTCGGGTTTTCGATTCACTGGGATACCCTTTTTTGCCAAAGCCGCCCTTTCAGGTTTTCGACATTGCGGGTGTACATTTTTCATTTATATCCCTAATTTTTGCCTGAACCTTTTTCCTTTTTTATGGTTCTCCGGGATGCCCCATTTTTCCTGGATATTCTTTTTTCCTTTCCAGCGGGTCATTTTTTAAGCAAAGTATTTTTTAACTGCGTCCGCGTTCACAGGGGATGCAAAATCTTCGCCATCCATCGTGGATAACAACAAGGCTTCTCTCGAGAAGACCTTGCTGACGACGTACGGACCTTCGTAATTAGGAGTCTACTTGCCCCTATGATCAGAATGTGGTGGAAGAATCTTCTTCAGGACGAGATCACCTGTCTGAAAGCTTCTAGGACGCACCTTCTTATCGTAAGCTTTCTTTATCCGGCTCTGGTACAGACGATCATATGAAATCGATGCTAATCTCTTCTCATCCATCAGACTGAGTTGATTTAATCGGTTCTTAATCCATTCTGCCTCATGGAGTTTCACGTCAACCAAAACTCGCAAAGAATGAATCTCAACTTCCAACGGTAGGACAACATCCATACCGTACACCAGTGAGAAAGGAGTTGCCCCGGTTGATGTGCGTACCGTCGTACGATAACCGTGCAATGCAAATGGAAACATCTCATGCCAATCCTTGTAGGTCACAACCATCTTTTGTACTATCTTTTTAATGTTCTTGTTGGCCGCTTCAACCGCACCATTCATCTTCGGCCGGTAAGATAATGAGTTGTGATGTTCAATCTTGAAGCTCTGGCATAACTCCTTCATCATCTTGTTATTCAGATTCGAACCATTATCAGTAATGATCCGCTTGGGAAATCCGTATCGACAGATGATGTCCTTCTTTATGAATCTAGCCACCACTTGCTTGGCCACATTGGCATACGAGGCTGCCTCCACCCACTTGGTGAAGTAGTTGATGGCTACCAAAATGAAGCGATGACCGTTAGATGCAGTGGGCTCGATCTTGCCTATCATATCGATGCCCCACATGGAGAACAGCCACGGGGATGACATGACATTCAACGGGCACGGCGGCACATGAATTTTATCAGCATAAATCTGGCATTTATGACATCTCTTCGCGAATTTGAAGCAATCCGACTCCATCGTCAGCTAGTAATATCCTGCTCGAAGGATCTTTCTCGTCATAGCATGCCCGCCGGCGTGCGTACCAAATGTGCCTTCATGGAGTTCTTCCATGAGAAAACTTGCTTCTTTCTCATCTACACATCTGAGTAGCACGAGATCGTGATTTCTCTTGTAAAGAACTCCATCAGGATTGAGATAGAAATTTCCAGACAGCCTCCTCAGAGTCTTCTTATCCTGGGTTGACGCTCCCGCAGGATACTCCTTAGTCATAAGGAAAGTCTAGATGTCGTGGAACCATGGCTTGCCATCGGAGGCTTCCTCGATTGCAAAAACGAATGCAGGTCTATCAAGACGAGAAATAACAATTCTTGGAGCTTCATTCTAAAAATTGACTTTGTACATCAAAGCCAACGTGGCTAAGGCATCAACCATCTGATTTTCTGCTCTGGGCACATGATGGAGTTCCACTCGATCAAAGAACGGAAGTAGCCTTCTGGCATAATTCATGTACGACACCAAATTCGATTTACGAGTCTCCCACTCCCCTTTAATTTGGTTAACCACGAGCGCCGAATCACCGTATACATTCAGGTTTTTGATTCTCAAATCAATAGCTTCTTCTAAACCCATGATGCATGCCTCATATTCCGCTTCATTGTTGGTGACTGGAAAAGTCAATCTAGCAGTGAATGGGATGTGGGATCCCTGAGGGGTCGTAATGATCGCCCCAATACCACTTCCGTAAGAATTAACCGCCCCGTCAAATATCAATTTCCACTGAGACTTCCTATCTGGCCCCTCGTCGGGCAATGGTTCATCATAATCTTTCACTTTGAGAAACATGATATCCTCATCAGGGAATTCAAATTTCATCGACTGATAATCTTCGATAGGCTATTCGGCAAGGTATTAAGACAATACACTTCCCTTGATGGCCTTCTAGGAAACATACTAAATGTCATACTCCGTCAATACCATTTGCCATCTGGAAATCCTGCCTGAAAGCGCTTGCTTCTCGAAGACGTACTTGATCGGATCCATCTTTGAAATTAGCATGGTCGTGTGGTTGAGCATATACTATCGTAAACATTTGGCAGCCCACGCGAGTGCACAACACGTTTTTTTGAGCATTGAGTAACGGGACTCACAATCTGTGAACTTTTTACTCAAGTAATAAATGGCATGCTCCTTTCTACCAGTCTCGTCGTGCTGATTGAGAATGCAACCCATGCTATTCTCAAGAACCGTCAAGTACAAGATTAGGGGTCTTCCAGCCATTGGGGGTATCAAGATTGGAGGTTCCTACAGATACTGTTTTATCTTGTCAAATGCCTTCTGGCAATCCTTGTTCCAGATAATCGCCTGATCTTTCTTTAGTAGTTTGAACATCGGTTCACACGTGGCCGTGAGCTGAGATATAAACTATGCAATGTAGTTTATTCTGCCCAAGAAACCACGAACTTCTTTTTCAGTTTTTGGCGCTGGCATATCTTGTATCACTTTTATCTTCGCAGGATCAACCTCAATGCCTTTTTCATTCACAATAAACCCCAGTAGTTTTCCAGACCGTACTCCGAAAGTACACTTGTTAGGATTCAGCCTCAACCTGAACTTCCTAAGCCTCTCAAAATGCTTCAGCAAATTGGCCAGATGTCCCTCTTCCGTTTGGGACTTCGCAATCATGTCATCAACATAGAATTCAATCTCATGGTGAATCATGTCATGAAACAAAGTGACCATTGCTCGTTGGTAAGTGGCCCCTGCGTTCTTCAGACCGAAAGGAATTACCTTGTAGCAGAACGTCCCCCAAGGTGTAATAAACGTAGTTTTCTCCATGTCCTCCGGCGCCATCTTAATCTGATTATAGCCAGAGAGCCATCCATGAACGAAAACACGGAAAACTGAGTTATATTGTCGACCAACACATCAATATGAGGGAGCGGGAAATCATCTTTAGGGCTCGCCCTATTTAAATCTCGATAATCGACGCACATCCGCACCTTACCGTACTTCTTCGGTACAGGTATTATGTTGGTGACCCACAGAGGGTAAGTAGTGACCTCTAAAAAGCCAGCATCCAGCTGCTTTTGCACTTCTTCTTTGATCTTAACAGCCATGTCTGGTCATGTCCTTCTAAGCTTCTGCTTAACGGGAGGACAATCTTCTCACAGTGGTAGATGGTGGACCACTATGTCAGTGTCGAGTCCGGGCATATCTTCGTATGACCAAGCAAAGATGTCACTATACTCTCGAAGCATCTCGACCAATGTTTGCTTAACATCGCTCTGTAATGCAGCCCATATCCTGACATTTCTGACAAGTTCCTCAGAACCCAGATTCACAATCTCAATCTCTTCCTCGTGAGGTAGAATGACCTTCTCTTCTTGTTTCAACAAACGGGCCAACTCTTCGGGAAGGTCTTCATCTTCATCCATCTCTTCTTCAGCTTGATATATCGGGCAATCAAAGTCGAAGTGAGTCGTAGAAGGTTCAGAGTCGATGTCATCTGCGATGTGAATCCTGCAATAACAAGGGTTAAGCTTAAAATAAGGATATGCAAGTTAGCACAAACCATATTGCCATTTTATTGTCTTTCAAAACAAAAGATAAAACAGGAATAACAATGATCACAACTTTTGAATGCAAAGAAAAAATCCCTTTGATTTATTGATAAATTGTATGTACATAACCAAACAAGGCCCTGACAATAAAACCATTATGCCTCGGGTAGGACATAGAGTTGTACAATAATTGGAGAAAGTAAATCATTACTCTTTGCCTGTCACTTGGATGATATCCTGGACAGACCAGTTGTTGAGGCTCTGGCCTGGTTTGCTCGGCCAAATCCAGGAGTCCAGGTCATAATCACTATCTTCGCCGTCTTCAGACACGGCGTTGACATTCTCGGACATCACCCCAACTCTTGTAAACTGGATCGGCCCTATGACGCGCGGAGCACTGTGAGAGGAGGAAGCATTAGCCGAAGGAGCATACCCTAACCCAAACTTATCCTGCTTGTTAGGGATTTCCAGAGGTTGCCCCCAGCCTGGGGCAGAGCCAGCTTGAACAACAGCTTGAGCTTCCTTGAAGGAAGAGAGAGTCATCTCAGGTTTCTCAATCATCACTAGAGTCACATCTTTGACCTTAACAGCTTCGAATGCCTGACACAAAGTTTCGTGGATCTCGCCATTCACCTCAACATATTTGAAAGACGACAAATGGCTCACCATTATGTCCTCTTCACCACAGACAGTTACAATGTTGCCCCCCACAACATACTTCAGCTTCTGGTGCAATGTGGAAGTCACTGCGCCAGCGGAATGGATCCATGGCCGGCCCAACAGGCAGCTATAGGCTGGCATGATATCCATGACATAGAAGATCGCGTCGAAAGTTTTCGGCCCAACTTGGATGGGTAGAGTTACCTCTCCAAAGACATGACGCTTAGTTCTGTCGAAAGCTTTTACAACCAGGTCACTGGGTGTGCAAATTAGTCCCCTCGTACCCAGCTTCATCAAAGCTTTCTTTGGGAGAACATTGAGGGATGATCTCCTGTCCACCAACACATGGGACATAATTGTTCCTCGACATTCTATCGAGATATGCAGGGCACTATTGTGGTTTCTTCCCTTCGGCGTCAGCTCTAGGTCAGTAAACCCTAACCCATTCCCAACATTTATGTGAGGAACTACTCCCTCCAGCTGGTTGACCGAGATCTCTTGCGGCACATACGCTGCATTCAGAACCTTCAGCAGCGTGTTGCGATGTGCCTCAAAACACAACAACAGATTCAGAATGGAGATCTTAGACGGCGTTTGATGAAGATGATCAACGATTTTATAATCACTTTTCTTGATCAACCTCATGAATTTTTCAGCGTATTTTACAAGTAGGTCTTTCTCTACCCCCCGAGAGGTTTCCTCGACGACCTTATTCTTTCCTTTATCAGCTTTCTCAGCTTTTTCAGTTACAACTTCAGGTGGAGCGAATACTCTTCCGCTACGTGTTATTCCTCCAGTTCCCACTAGGCTGTCCACAATCTGCCCAGATGGCTCCAACTCCAATTTCTGTCCGTCACAGTAGACGTCTGCCCCATAGTGCCATGAAACAACATTGGTACTTTCAAATGGTATAGGCCCAGCCTTTGTGATGGTAATCGTAGGTGGCCTGGATGTAGAAATGGTTATTATCTTACGAGGGATGGTGATAGTGGCAACTTCATCATTCTGCTTCAGCATTACCTCCCCCAATCTGTTCTCAGCCCTCCGACTAAATTGCAAGATTCCTTCGGTCATCAGACTATGAATCCCCGTTATCAGCTGTTCACAGCCGTCTGAACGAATCGCACAATCCATACACAACTCTCCATAGCCCGGAAAGATGCCTTTCTTCATCAGCTTGGCTTTAATGAAACCAAGCGGTGTCTTCAGGTCCTTGACATCAGTCAATAAATCCGAGTCCTGTTTTTCAATAATGGCATTAACCCCATCTCCCCCATGGTTCGGCATAGGGTTCTCTGTGACGTTTGACACATTATCAGAAAAGTTGATGATTTTGGCGTCGACCATATCTTGCACCTTGTGCTTGAATGCCTTATAGTTTTCTATCGAGTGGCCAGGTGCCCCCGAGTGAAAATCACATCTTGCATTCGCATCGTAGCCCTGTGGAGGTGTCCCTGTCAAGGGAGCCAGGGTTCTCTTCTGAACTAGCTGTAACTGAAGCAAAGTCTGTAAAAGCTGAGCATATGACATAGGCGGTGTCTCAAGTCGACGATTCGCCAGAGGTGTTTTGTTCTGGTACCTCCTGTACCCTTGTTGATTTTGCTGCTGCTGCTGAGGTTGCTGGACAGCAGGGATGGTTATACTAGTGACCTGCTGGCACTGGCCTTTACTCTTTCTCCGAGCGTTAGACACTGCGCTCGTCTCACCTTCCCGCCTCTTACCACTGTAAAGTTTCTTTCCTCCTCCAGTTGAGGATAGATCAGCACCCTGAATCTTTCCCAGTTTGATTCCATTTTCAACATGCTCTCCAGTGATGATGAGATCGGAGAAACTTCCTGACATACCACTGACCAGTTTCTCATAATAAACCCCCGAAAGAGTAGCTACAAACATCTCAACAAGCTCTCGTTCAACCATCGGCGGCTGAACCCTAGCTGCCAATTCACGCCACCTCTGGGCGTACTCTTTAAACCCCTCGTTGTTCTTCTGAGACAAGTTCTGCAGTTGAACCCGGTTAGGAGCCAAGTCACTGTTATACTGATAATGGCGTACAAAGGCTTCAACAAGTTCTTTCCATGTACGTACACTGGTGGGTTCCAAACCCATATACCACTCCAAGGATGGGCCGGACAGGCTGTCCTGGAAGAAGTGCATCAGCAACTTCTCATCTTCAGAGTGAGCGGACATCTTTCGGTAGTACGACCTCAGATGGACACGAGGGCAAGTGGTGCCCTTGTACTTCTCAAAGTCGGGTACCTTAAACTTAGGAGGCACCTTAAAGTCTGAGATCGGTCCCAGCTTAGTCATGTCGACACCTATGGTATTCAAGTTCTCGAAACTCTTCATTTTGTCCTCGAGCGCTTTAAACCTCAGACGGGCTTCAGAATTCAATTCGCCCTCAGCTCCCTTCTGCGAGAACAAGTCCTCTTGGCGATCCTCTAGCCATGGCTGATTGCCATTGCCAGCAGCAAACCCAGCATTATCAATACCATACATGTTACCAGCCCCAGCGTTCCCCGCATTGCCAATTCCTCCAGTGTTGCCATGGCCTATCCCAGCATTGCCATTGGCTTCAAAGTTACCATTACCGACGCCATTTGTATTCCCATTCAGCCCGATGTTAGTGACCACATTGCCGTTACCACTTCCATTCCCTCCAGTCACAGGGATGCCACCCTGAGGGGTCTCAACAAGTGGAGGATTTGGAGTGTTCCCACCATGAAGCACACCGTTGCTGTCAACCCTCGAGATCAGAGGCTGAACCAGAGTTCTGAGCTGGTCTTGGCTGTTAGCGGCCACCTGCATGAGCTCCATGAAGCGGTTCATCCTCTCTCTGAGTTCTTGGATATCGGTCTGAACTTGTTCCATTGCTCTAGCTTGATTCGCTCTGGTCAAGTATCGGTGGATCTGTCTTTGGTCAATCCTGAAATACCCTGCATACACAAAGGGTTTAGAAAAACGGCAAGGTACCTGTCATGCAAATGATTCATGCAAATGCAAACGTGTGTCTGTGCCTTGGGGAGATTCCCCCCCGATCCTAGTTTCCGAGACAAATAAAGTCTACCATCCGATCATAGAAAGAAATCCTCATACATTTATCTGAAAAACCCGCGCGGGTAGCGTACAACTGTAATCACATACATCTGAAGCAACAAGCATGACCCCAACCAACAGGCCTGGTGGTGATCAGCATATCAATGCATAAAAAGTACAACGAAAATACAAAGAGATCAAGTGCGGCCACGGGCACGAAAATCTTCTAACAACTTCTTTGTAGCGGGATGGTCGGGCTGAGTAAGCAGACTCTGGATCACCAGATCCCTCTGCCTGATGATATTTGGGAGATTCTCGGTAACGCCCCCATAAACACCTTCTTCAGAACGGTTCTCGACTCTACTCCTCTTAGCACCAGCTCGGAGTTGGCAATCCTGTAAATTCGCCTTGGTCTCAACCAACCTATACTGGACGTCGCGTCGAGGTGAGGCCTCAGCCTCTATTTTCTTGTTTTTGACTTCAATCTGAGCTTCCAACTGGGCTATCTGTTGCTTCAGCTTTTCTTCCCGCTCTTTGTGGCTAGTCAAAGTGTTGTTCCACAACTTCTCGTACTTGGTCAACTTCCGGTATGCCCTATCCAGATCCTGCTTCTTCGTGGTCAGCACGCCATGCACTACCTTCAGGTCCAACCCAAGACGTTCTTTAGAATCAGTCTCTTTGGTCAAATTAGCGCCCAGGTGGTTAATCATCTCTGTCTGCTTCTTGCATGTGTGTACAACTTCGTTCTTTTCTCTCCGAAGTTGAGCAATCTCTTTCTCCAACTCTTCGTTGGCTTTTTGTAGCTCTTCCTTCTCTTGGAGTACCTGGTTGAACTTCTGAATATCAACTGTGGTAGGCTCTTTGTGCACGGGAGGATACAATGGTTCCACGATGGGAAATGACATTAGAAACTTGACGGCTCTTTCTCGGACCCAGGCCACATACAGATCAAAGGCCTTGTTGTTGCTTTTTCCTAGCAAGACTTTCCCCTTTCGATGAATTTTGCTCCAAGCGTTCTGTACCTTAACCAAAGTGTCACCTTCAAGCAACCTTGTGAGATATAGAGATCCCTGTATCTCTTCCTCTTCAGAAGGACCTCGTAGTGCATACCCAAATTATCGTACTAGCAGAGAGGGATTGTAGTTAATACATCCATTCCTTCCGACTAGGGGGACGTTAGGAAAGCCACAACAGCTATGTACAATATCTTTGCCCAACAGATCTCTATCAAACCAGATAATATTGTCAGCAGTCAAACCCATCAAACGTGCAGACCAGGGTGAAGACTCAGCAGAATCAATGAACGGCCCCGTCTTAGGGAGATGGCTAGCAAACCAGTTATACAGTAAAGGAGCACAACATGCCACGTTCTTCCCCTTTCTGTTTTCATTCTTGCTGTGAACTGAATGGTAGACGTCTCCGAGGAGAGTGGGCACTGGATTCCCGGAAG